>PVJI01003132.1:92784-130006 GCA_004026765.1 Micronycteris hirsuta
GGGGGGGGGGGGGGGGGGGGGGGGGGGGGGGGGGGGGGGGGGCCGTGCTTAGTGATGGCTTTACAAACTCGGAGACCTAAAGTAAGATGGTCTGAAATTAAAACTTAGTAACTAAAAGCAGTTTATGGCAGGTAGTCATGCCCTAGGCTTGAATCTTCCCCGACAAAAGTCAGTCTTGTCTTTAATTAAGCCTGTCTGTTGTCTTTTCGCATCTACAGTAACGTACCTTTGGACTGCCCGTGTAATTTCCTATTTCTGGATCCCTCAAGCTGCACCAGAAGGAGACCACAAATCCCCTCATCGTTACTGCTACCGTGTTAATTGTCCACTGCTAACTATCCTGTGCCCACCTATTGAGAAGAAGTGTCTATCATTTTACTTTTTATCCAGTCCCAAAGGCCCTCCCCTCCGCTGTGCTTTCTCCTGCGTCCCTGATCCGTCACCAACGGATTTCATGAAGTCTCTTACTTCTTCTTCTTTTCACTCTAACACACAAAGTAAGGTGCAAAACTGCCGCTTCCCAGAACATTTTCTCAATCCATTTTGTTTCCCGGCAGTTCTCATCAACTCACAAACATTCCGTACGGGTTTGAATGTTTCCTGTGTTGACACGCTCATGGCCTCTTGGACCTACCTCATGAGTCCTTGTAAGGGGGCCTGGCCCTCCTCCTTCCTACAAAGTCCTTAAGAAAACCCCACTGTACACCAAGGTCTTGGGGGGGGGTGCGTTAGAATTGAATGCCACCTCTCTTTGCCACTAGATAAAATGGTACTTATAGTCACCCCAGAGGGGGGCCTACTTAGGTTCCCAGAGACTCGAGAATAATGCCCCTTTCCCAAACCCAGATTCTTGCCAAATGCTGCACATGAGTAATCTCATTGCCTTCTCACTTCATACCTCTAATGTGGGTGTTACTAGTCAAATTTTACACATGGGAGAAGTGAGGCTCAGAGGAGCAGAGTGCTGTGCCCACAGCCTTCCCAATTCTGGGGGCAGCTGCAATACGAACTGGAGTCTGACTCAAGGGCTCAAGGGCAGTGGGGAGCAGCCACCTGGCTGCACTCCCTCCTATCCGAAAGTTTTCCTGGCTTCTCTTCTTAGGCTGCTGCTTCCCTCAACTCTCTGGACCTCCAGCCTGCCATTCAGAGCTAAAGGGCCCACACTGATCCAGTAATCCCAGTGCTTCTGTTTAGAGACAGAACAACCAAGGGCCCAAATGGGAGGAGACTCGGCTGAGCTGACCGCGTTTAGTGGCCGGGCCCATAGAGAACCCCTCTTAGTGGAAGTCAGCTCCCAGCTCTGCAGGCAAATCTTAGAGCCACTTTTGTTCCCACATCAGCAGGGCCAGTCTTCGTTTCAGGGGTCGCCGACCTTGCTCTTTCTCCCATCCTCACTCTCAAGGAAGGATGTCTTTAGTCTAACTTCATTCTATTGGGTGCATCATAAACCAGTTTCCTCTTGTTTTGCCCACGTAAGATAATGATGCATGGTGCACCTGAGCAATGCTTTGTAAATTATAGTGAAGTTAGCTCCAAGGAGTGCTGGCAGCCTGGCTCCTGCCCCCAGGGCTCCCCTCAGCTTCTTCATCTCGCCTCAGCTTCTGAAGGCAAAGTGGTGTGCTCTCACCTCGAAGCACAGAAATAAGGCCCCGTGGTCCAGAAACCCAGTCATGACTCCTGCCACTGTTAATAATAGCTGAAACAGTAAGTGCTCACGTCACATCGTCCATAAGTTCTACAACTTTAAGCAAAACAATGTAGAATAAAACCAATTCACCCTACGGCAATTAATATAAATAGAAGTTAAGTTCCTATGGCATCTTATTAATGTTGTCTCAAAATGGCATTGAATGAAATGACCCAATTCAAGGACCTGCTGTATGTATTTATTGAGTATTTACTATATGCCAGGCATGTTTAATCCTCACACCTACATTATGAGTGAAGTACTGTAATAGCTCTATATTAGAGATGAGACAACATAAGAGATTTGGTGATTTGCCTAAGATCAACAAGAGACATTTCTATCATCCCAAAGCAAGGTGATACATTTTAAAATAGCAGGATTTGCCCACTAAGGTTCAAATTAGTGCTAAGTGGTTATTTCAGTGATCCCTCACCCTTAGGTCAGTGCCTGTGTGCCAGGAATCATTCTCAAGCAGCTGCTTTCAAACTTAAGAGAGTATCAGAATCACCTGGTGGATGATTACAGCTCTTTGCCCAACATCTGGAGTTTCTGATTCAGGAGCTCTAGAGTGGAGTCTGAGAATCTGCATTTCTAAAATGTTCCCAGGGAAAGCTGTGGTCAGCAGGACACTTGAGAACCACTGTGCTAGAGGGTGTATACATTAACTCCAACTTTTATTAGAATGCCAAAAGGTAGGTATAGTTTTTCTCATTTTACAGGTGATGAAACTGAGGCTCAGAGAAGTTAAGTAACTTGCCTGGGCCATGTTCAGACGTAAGTTTGCTTTTCGCCACTCTATGACGGCGGTGCCTCTCTGACAGAACGATGCCATCAGATGGGGTGAGCTCTCCTTAGCATTCCCAGTTTTCTTTTTATCTGTTCCCCTAACCCCTGCAGCACCCCACCAGAGGTCTAGGAACAGAAATCAGAAAGAAGACTCCACCCTTCAGTCTAGAAGACAGCATTCTGGTCAGAGGCCGCAGCTCTGCTCTCACTCCCACTGTCCTCACAGACCAAGGAACACAGTGCAGAGCTGCAACGGCAGCATCCTGAGAGCAGCAGGCCTCCCTCAGGACCCCAGCCCACGCTCCAAAGGCCACCGCGGCTGCAGGCTGCCCGGCTCACAGGCATCCCTGCCAAGAAACTGGGATCCTGTGGAAGTTGCAGGGGAACTCCAGTCAGGGCCAAATCCCTTCCCTGCCCCCAGCCAACATGGCATATCCAAGAGTTTATCAAACGTGAAATATTTTTGGCTGCTTTAAATAGATAGGTGCCGAAAAAGAAGTGTCCGGAAGAAAGGAGAAAACTGTTTTGTTAAGGTCTGGCTAAGGACACCGCACATTTCTACCTGATCAGAGTATGCCTAAGTAGATGACTTAACTCTACACTCAGAACGCCCAGACTCCCGGTGTGGGGCATTGCCATCCCCACTATACGCTGGAGGGGAAAAGGAAAGGCTGAGCTGTTTCCATGAAGCCCAGAGATGCGCCCACAGTAAGGCAGAGCGGGAGGGCAGCAAGCCTGGCCTTCTCACGCACACGCTCCCAGCGCTCGGGAAGCCCCGCTGGCCGTGTCTGGGAGGCTGTGCACAGGAGAGCCTGTGGAGAGCAGGACCGAGCAAATGGCACTGGCCCCATCAAGACAGCATATGGTATATAAAACAAAGTGGATTCACTTACGTCAACTAAAACAGCTGTCAGTCAGCCATGACACTGTGGTTCAAGAGGAAAATTACCAAGTCAGAGTAAACACACCTGGCAAGGAGATATATCTGCCCACGTGGTCAGAGCAGACATGTCTGGCAAGGAGAAACACTTAACGTCTGCCCACATGGTCAGAGCAACTGTGTCTGCACATCGGGACCACCCACAGGCTCCTGGGGAAATCCCACATGTGGCATCAGGGGAGCCAAAACGTTCATCGAAAAGACCCAGAAGGGTGGAGTCCACCACTTTCAAGGTATAACTGAGGGAGTTTTCTGGACCACTGCTGAGACAGCCGAGCTCCACACACCAGAGAGCTGCCCCATGCCACGCCGATCTCCCTTGTCATCGGCCACCAGAGGCTCTGCCCCACTGGACTGAGGACTTCACCTGCCCTGCTGCCCACCTGGCTCCAGAGAGCCTTCCTTGCAAGACTCTGACAACTCCCCTCCCCACTGTGCCGTCTCCCGGACCTGCAGACTGAGACTCTGGGGCTCCGGTTCATTATCCCCCATTGATTGCTGTGTGTGTGTGTTATATTTCTCTTAGATTGTTAGAGCGTGAGTAGGATAGTAATGTGTGTTGATGTTCTACTGGGTGAACCTGCATTCACTAAAAGCTGCGTGAACAGCACAATTACTGTGCCTGACTCTTGTCTGTTCCTTGGTGCTGGGCTTTTCAGCAGGCAGGTAGCCAAGCAATTGCCCAGGTGCCTTGCAGGAAAGACTATATCATGAACATATGCTTGTGACAGAGCCCAGGGGCCTGTCTGCTGCAGCCTTACCTGTGAGGCTGTGGTAGGGGGAGAGAAGGGAGCACGGGCAGGTGTGGACCCACGGAGGCCCCCAAGCCAGAAGAGGGCTGATCAGGTGCAAAACAGGTCCCACTCTGCCTGCTGACCTTGAGAAAGTCAGAGATACCACATCCCGTGTGCACATCCCCAGACCAGGGATGGCTGTCTTTTCTGCCTCTCCACTTTGGTACAAAGCCAAAACATGAGATAATAAAACGCAAGAAGGCTTCGGTGAGTCGATCCCTCTGCCCTTGGCACTCTGCAGGTAGAGGATGATAGTGATTGAAAGGAGGGAGGGGGACAAGGCTGGTCTCCATCACAGGTCTGGAAGTGACCAGAGCACACCTAGCTTAATGACCAATGTCAGCCAAGAAAGTCTCCAGGCCATTTGCATTTGTTTTATACTTCCACCCTGTACCACTCTCGGAGGTAATTATTTCCACGTGGCGGGCTGTTTCCCAGAGTAAAGAAGGGCTTCTTTGCTTTGTCTAAAACCTAACTCTTTAGAATTTCAAGGAGCGCATGTGTGTTTCAATTTGGGGGACCTGTTTCTGGCCTCATGGGACTGAGGAATAAGTTCTCCTATTCATCAGCCTGCAGGATTCAATCCTGAGCCCCAGAGTTTTGCCTTTGCTCACTGAAGGGCCCTGACCCCTCTCAGAGTAGCCACACTCCGAAGTCTTCAGCCCAGTCCCCTCCGAGGTGCTGCGGTTTTGTCTAAGGATTGACTCAGGCTCCCAAGCTTCCTTAAAGTAAAAAAGTATTCAGTATATGCAAATGTTATTATTAAATATTCACACCAGCAGGAATCTAATGGCTACCCTCAGACATTCCAAGGCAAATGCCACATCCAAACATCAGTCACGCCTCTTCAGTGTGGAGGAAGGAAAGAGGGACCGGGTGGTGCCCCCTCTAAGTTCAGCTCCAAGGGCCTGCCTGGCATGGTAGGCAGAAACTGGCTGACTTTTACAGGAAAGCTGATACACTCCGGCCCCAGGGGCGTCAGATAGACTCAAAGTTAAAGCTGGGAGGCAGAACGCAGACTGAGGCCAGCAGGACAGACCTCTCCTGGGGTACAGGCCCTAGGGGCTGCATGAGGCAGGGCTGGGCCAGGCAAGGCCCCTGGGCCCAGAGACAAAGGAAAGATTTCAGCTCCCTCTGCCTAGGCAACCTGTCTGCTTCCTGGCCACCCCCAGGAGCTTTGCTGGGGTAGAAGCATGCTCCTGAGACATCCTAGGACGCTCAACAAAAACCAGCTGTGCAAACAAGTCCAAGCAGTGTGCCCGTCCCTCCTCTTGTAGGCCACAGAATAGGTATGTTGGCAGGGCCAGCCCACGGCTTATGCAGAGATCACCATGCCCTCAGCAACAGAGCAAAGTGGGGAATCTGTGCCGAAGCTCTGTCATTCTGATCTCACCAAGAGGTGGCCAGCCATAAGGGTTATGGGATGCCCCACAGGCCTGCATCCCCAGAAAAAGAACTAAAGTGGCTCCAGATTCAAACCTGGGGTCTCCCTCCACTTCTCCCCTTTCCTCTCCTCCCATGAACTCCTTACTTACCCTTTCCTTTTCCTTCCTCTGAGTGAGATTGAGCACCCTCTCTTTAATTGCTTTGTCATTAAACAAGCCCTTAATAAATACATACCGAGGGAAAGAGGGTTGCGGAACACAGCACCCTCACAAGTGATAATTAAACACAGATCACAGCAATTAAGCAAATCAGGAAACAAGGAAGGGGTGTGCAGGACAGATATATTACCCATTATATACTTAAGAAGGGACTGGCAACCACATAAACCTCCACTGCAATCTACAGCCTTGGAAACTGCTTCTGCATCAAGAAAAGGGTATTTTGTCAGGTCATCATAATCACTTGAGTCTCAGTCTGTGAGACTGAGTTTGGTATGGGGAGGGGTAGAGGACTCCTGGGGGCTTACTGCTCCATTCCCAGTCCCCACAGTTGTGAGAACAATACCTGGGCACCCCCACCCCCCAGCCTTTACCCCTCCACACCCGTGCCCCAGAGCTTCTTGCTGTCTTTAGCCCATCAGAACAATCTCTGCTGACTCTCCCCTCACCAAACTTTGATTAACTGGAAGGCAAGTCAGTATGACAGAGCCCAAGAGACCTGGATTCTGTCCCGTTTGACCATCAGTTGGCCATGCACCACCAAGCAAGTCACCCTCCCTCTCCAGAGCATGGTTTCCTCACCCTTAGGGGAGCTCTGTGCTTTGGCTTCCAAAGTTCTTACCAGCCCGGATACTGCCAGGGGGCACCTCCAGTTAACTGTCCAGTTGTCACTATATCTCCCCACTGGACTGAGAGCAAGGATGGCATCTGTGTCCCAAGCTCAGGACAATGTCACTGTGAGGGCTCAGCAGTGTGTGCCTGGCAAGGTCCAAGAGGGGATGATCAGGGCAGGGGCCAGAGCAAGTAGGACTAGCTCTGGAGCCGGCTGCTCACCCACCTACAAATCACTCAGCTTTCTCCCGGACTTCCTGAGGGTAGCTCAGGGAGGGCTCTGTCCAAACCTGCTCCGGCGGGCCCTGCCCCCACCTGCTCTACCAGCTGCATATCTTCAAAGGAGGAAGGGGCATCCACCTGGAGAAAAGTGCCAAGACTCTGCCCCCCACACACACATACTTAGTGTACAGCGTGGTTTCCCACAGAAGACTGGCTCTCCGAGTATTCTTACAGCCCCGAAACTGGCACCCACCACCCGACTAAACAGCAGGAGGTATTGATAAGTGGGCTAGTGTAATGACTGTGAGTTTGAATTCCCCAGAGACCCCGTACCCCTGCCATGGTCAGAGGGGAACCTGGGCTGGTCAGAGATGAGATTAGGGGGAGCTACTGTGGACCCCCATGTGCCCACCCCCTGAGGAGGAGTGCCAGGCCTCACACAGGTCTGTTCCGTGGGGGTCACTGTGGGACCAGCAGACAGCTGTGCCGAAGGTACCAGAGGAAACACCAGCGTCAGCCTACCGAGCACGGGGGGTCTAACTACATCGGGGGCTCCTGCGTAAAGGAATGCTCTATTGCCCTCCACCATAGGTGCCCACACGACAGCTCTGCACACGATTTGCATTTGCCAAAACAGCAGTGCTGTCCTTAAAGGTTCCTATCTCCCTGTTTCCAGCACAACTGCCTACATTATGCGCCCAACCCAACGGGGGGGCAGCTGCCAAAAGCCAAATCTGACCAATATAAACAGGAAGAGGTGCAGTTGCCAAAGATGGAGTCAGCTTACATTGAAACCCATCTATGATTTATGAAATTACATTCTGGACTAATAAGTACTGTTCCCTAATCTCTTGTTTGTCACTCAAAACTATCATGTGCATATTCATAGATATTGATATTCTGTTCCTTCTGTGTCCTCTGGATGTGTCTCCTAAGTCTTCATATTCATCCCAAAATGAAAAGCTAGGAGCAGGTTAAACAAGCCCTCCCTATGGAATCTCTTCGTACTAACAGACAACACTTTTCCTAAAAGGGGGCTTGATGGATCTTCCAAGTCCCTCCAGCCCCTTCCAGGCCTTAGCGTGGAGCCGCAGGGAAGGCAGTGCAGTGGGCACTGAAGGTGGCAGAGGGCAGAAGAGCCGAACAGCGAGAGAGCCAGGAGGAGGGGAGAGTCCCCCTCCCCCAGTTGGTGTATGTGTGATGCCTGGGTTACAAGCAGCCAAGTTGCAAACAGCTCTGGACAGAGATAGAAACCACCATCCCAACAATCACACGTACACACCACCCAAGGGGCAGACCACCTCCTCCAGCACACCGAACCTTCTGAACTCAGAAAACCCGCGCTGCAGCCCCAAGATCCAGCTCCAGAAGTCTGGAGCGGAAGGCGCCAAAGACCGCGGAGAACTAATGGCGAGGCCGGCAGGCCGATGGGGCTGGCTACGCGCAGGATTCGCTGCTGGGATAGCCGACCCAGCCCGGCTCCGGCCGGAATACGGAGGCAGGGGTGCTCGTTCGATGCCGCACTTTAAAGCCCACCCTGTCCCTGGCACTGAGCTTCTAAGTGTCCCCTCCTCTGGAGGAAGGGTGGAGGACGAGGTAGGAGACGAGACTAAGCTGGGGCTGCCTTACCCAATATCCCAGTGCCCAGCCATCTCGCCCGGGCTACGTCTTGGTCCCCTGCCCCGGGCATCATTCCGTTCTCTCCGGGGCGCGCCAGGGGTGCGGGGATGGGACAGGGCAACAGCCAAGCTGGCAGCCCGCGGTCTGCAGTGGGCCCCGAGCTGCCGGGGAGCTCTGCGCCGCCGGCAGGGCCTCAGGAAAGTTAGCGAGGAGAGAGCAAGAGGCGGGGGAGGGAGGCAGAGGAGGAGCCGGCTGCGGGAGCCGTAGCTGAGAGCAGGGGGGAGGAGGAAAAGGAGTGTGAAGAGCTGGAGGAGCGGGAGGACCGCTGAGCGAGCGCGGAGGCCAGCGTCGCTGCGCCTCTGCCCTGGAAGCGCTCCAGCCGCAGGAGAGGAGGTGGCCGCAGCGGAGCCCAAGGCGCCCGCCTCGTGGTCCGGGAGCACGGAGAGCAGGCCGCCCCCCCCGCGCCCCCCACGCTGTTTCCAGCTCGGGCTGGGTTGCTGCGGATTTGCACTGCAGAGTCGCCGGCAGCAGCCTGCATCTTCCCAGCGCCGAGCTGCCAGTTAGGATAGTTTTGGGGGGGGAGTAAGGTGGAGCTTTCCCGGTGTTTGGAAGGCTGTGTTGTCGTGCTTTGGGGAACTCGGGTAAGGTAGCGGCCCCCCTCCCGGAGTCGCGAAGGGACCACGCGAATGTCCGCAACTGGCACTGCCGCAGCCAGTGCGGTGCTTGCCGGCTCCGGGAGCGGAGCTTCCAATGGAGCACTGGCCCGGCCCACTGCCCCCAGTCACTCCCACTTCTTCATAGACTGCGCGGAAGTCGTGGTGCCCCTTGTTAGGGAGTCAGGCCAGACATGCCCGATCCGCTCCCCGTTTCCCCCTCTCGCGGCACCCCTACTTCTCATTTTCCCACATAGGAGGTTCCCTTCACACTCTGCCCTCTCATCTTCTTCCAAGAGTTTCTTCGGTCTCCTTCAGAATCTGGGAAGCCTGTCTCGGCCTCCGTCTCGGGGTCCCGGCTTGGGGGTCGGTCAGGTGAGAGGGCTGACGCGAGGCTGCCAGCATGCAGGCCTTTTTTCCGGTGGAGTTAAAAAGGAGGCACGCTTTTGGGAGTAGTTTGGTAGCTAATGTCTGATTCCCTCCCCCTTCCCAACCATTTAAACTTCCTCCCTCCACCGCCAATCCTGTCTGACTTCCTGACTCTCCGTTCTTTTTCCTGCATGGAAAACGGTTCAAACTTAAAAACCTGCTCCCATCCATGGTACGACCCCTGCTATAGCCCCTCCCTCACCTCCAGCGGCTGCCCACCGGCCTTACTTAACCTCCGGTCCCTGGTGGGCTTCAGAGAAACCCCTTGAGGTTGTATGGGAAATGCTGCATGTGTATTCGTTTTTGTTTGTTTGTTTGTTCCGGGGAGAAGCTCTCTGCCTTTCTTCTGTAGAGCTGTGAGAGCGCTGCGGCTCTGGAGTCAGGCACTGGGGAGTCAGATTCTAGCTCCGGCATTTATTATGTTATGACCTTGAGCAAGTTATGCAACTTCTGCAGAAGCCCCATCTGTAAATACCGAAAAGAATGATAGTCACCTCCCGAGATTGTTAGGAGCAATGACACCCTTAGATCTGAGCAACAGGAGCCTCAGCCCAGGAGGAGACTCTGCCTCAGGAGGAGACCCCTGAGTTTCGAAGGCCTCATTCTGGCCCTCCTCTGGCCACACTCCTCACTGGAAAGGGAGTTTGTGGGGCAGCTGCATTCCTGCACCTCCTCTTCCAGGCAGTGCTCCAGTATCATCTCAGGCGCTGACCATGCAGATGGACACTCACAGGCACAGGGCAGCTGTTTGCAGGGGTGGGAACTTGAGGGAATGCGGCATGCGGGTGGAGTGTCCCCAGCCATGCAGAGAGCACCTGTCCCTCAGGACCAGATAACAGTGGACCAAGTGATGGTTTGGGAACTTAGTCTTAAAATTAAGACCAAGGAAAATCAACCAAAGGGGGAAGGGATAATAGGTAAATTTTAACACTTTGTTATCTTAATTTAGAACTTACATTTAAACAGATATGTAATTTCTATTTGTACTTCGCCCCAGGTCTTGCAAACATCAGAAATGGACCTGGCTGTGAAGACTGACTGAGATATTATTGCATGTAAAAGTGCTTAGCAGAGTGCTAGGCATGGGGTAAGTCTGCAGTACATTTTCTCTCTTACGATTCTCAAAGAGGTCTGCGGCCCCAGAAGGCTAGGTCTCTTTCCATCTCCAGGTTTGCACACTCACTCTGTCCTTTCCTGGGCAGTTCCTGACAACAGGCCCAGGCATACACACAGCCCACTCTATTTTTACAGCAGGGGTCATATTTCTCAGAGCAGGAGGCTGAGGTGAGACAGGAGGTGAGCCAAAAGGGAAGGAAAGTGACCCCCGCCCGGAGGAGGAGGAGGGAAGGCAATAGAGCCCCCTGGATATCTTTAGATCCTGGTGGAAGGAGGGGTACCAGTTTACTCTTTGGCCTCTACCTTCCTTGCTGCCTTACTGTTCACCAATTCTTAGAGCTTAGAGCAGGTCCTTGGAAAACCCCCACACTTCACAGATGAAGAAACAGGCCCAGAGTGGTCAAATGTGTGGCTCAAGGTCACAGAGAAAGTGACTCTTACAGCCAGGCTTAGAACCTCTCCTGTTACCTGCTTTGCACCTCTGATCCCCCAGTTCTCCTCTAAAGAACTTCAGGAGGGCTCTGCAGCTGGGGGAAATGCTTGAGCACCAGAAGCAGGAGGATTTTTACATTTATAGAGCACTTTCCTCAAAAATTCTCAAAACACTAGTCCATTGATCAAGCTTGGAGGATCCTCCTGAGGATACCAGGGAAGGAGCAGCAGAAGGTGAGCTCTTTCTCTCCTGCCTTTTGAAAAGTATCTCTTTGAGGAGCACTGCCTGATTCAGCCACTCAGGAGCCCCTAGTCTCTGGGTGCAGACAGGAAGAAGTGCTTGGGCACCGTGATCCTTTTCCCTTCTTCTACTGGAAGTCCCTTGAGGGTGGAGATGGTGGCATAAATACAGCCCTTGGCTGCACCCCAACAATCTCGATTCTTGGTGATGGGATAGTCCACATTCAGGTCTCAGAGGAACTGGCTCAGAAATACCCTGGGGAGAAAATTTCCAAGGATGCAGAGAGGGATCAAGCCCATGCCGAGGAGCTGTCAGGGAGCTCAGGCTGGAAGAGATAAGGCCTAGACTTAAGGGGAAGATTTTTTTCTTGGGGGAGGAAGGTCATATAGGTTCTTTGCTGCAGTTAGTCCAACAGTTTTGAGGCCAGGTGATGCCCTCAGTTCCTGCCCCCCAGGGAACTGGATTGGAGCTAGGAGGGAGAACAGCTGTGGGGGGCTCGGTGTGTGTTAGGGAAGTGGCACCAGCAGTAATGGGAGCAGCGCTCCAGCTCCTGGCCTCTGAGAGATGCTCTTACATGGACTCACCCATGGGGACAGTCCCCCCTTCTACCGTGGTGAAGAGATAAAAGCTTCCATCTCCTGGCAGTTCCCAGAAAGCCAGCCAAGCCCCCAGCAGGGGGAAGGGAAAAAGAGAGCTCTGGTGAGGCTTCCTGAGCTATTTTGAGAGGAGTTCCTAAGTAACAGGAGCCTGACAGGGAGCCTCCTCCCCTCTGGCTCCCTGATTGACCTTGCCCAATGTCTGCCTCTCCTCCTCTTCCCCCATAAGCGGCTCCTGGCTCCTGTGGGGCATTGCAGTAACAGTAGGACTGGGCTTTTAGAGGCAGAGAACACAGTCTCTGTGCGGAGCCCTCGCACCCCCCGCCTCACAGCTCCTCTTCCACCAGCCAGCCTAGATAAACCCCTGGGGCTGCTTCCCCTCTTCACTTTCACTGAGCAACCCTCTGGTTATAAGCAGGGCCCAACCTCAGGGTGGTGGGACTGCAGGAACTGAGATTCTCTGCATGTGTTCACTTGAAGTTAAATGCCCCCAAATCCTCCTGCGTTTCAGTTTGGAGCTGCTGGGTGCTACCTGGAATAACTTTTGGGAGCCTCCTTCCAGTGCACCTGGGCCTATTCCCTGCCCATCCCTACTCACTAATTTTCCATCCGGCTCAGAGCACCTGCTTATCTTCAGCCACAGTCTCTGTGTCTGCTGAAGCGTGGCAGGTACCAGGGGGTTAACAGGACAGCATGGACCGAACCAAGCAGCAGGCGTGCAGCTCAGCCATCTAGCATGGAACTCGTACTGGACACTCGCCCACGGCTCCCCAGCCCACCTCAAATCAGCGAGTTAGAGTAAAGATTAGCCCTTCCTCCTGAACCTTCCTCATCCATCTCTACTTTCTAAGGGTTCTGGGCACAGGCAGGTAGGCAGCTACCTCCTCCGCCTCTCTCTTCCTTTTTCTGTTCTCTGCCTCATTGTGTCCAGACATCCTTTCAGGCAAAGGTGGGTGGGGAGCCCCAGACAGATAAACTCACTGAAAGGCAGAAGGAGGAAAGAGCTGAAATATCCTGACCGGAAAGATGCTCACTGGATAGTCCTAAACTAGAGAGGGGCACATGCCAACTTTCAGGAGCCGGCGTCTGCTTCCCCACAGCAGCTCAGGGGTGGGGTGAGTCACGGGCATCTCTTTGTTCTGGACCACACTGGGATGCGAAGTGAAGTCCCAGGACAGGGTCTTAGCCATCCTACCTAGTACCCCAGAGCTGCGTTTGCCTCTCTGCTGCATAGGTTGCCGTGCCTCCTGCTCTTCCATACAGGGAATGGGGGCTCCGGAGGGCTGAGGGCTGGAGGCACTGGGGGGCTTGTCATTCAGCCTGGCTGCCCGTTGACTGCCTTGTCCGCTGAGTGGAAACGTCTTTCTGGAACCCAAGACCTAGTCCTGCCCCTGGACTGGGCACTGAGAGGTGTGTGAAATGGCACGCAGCGCCAGGCGCACGCCCTGAGTGTTCTGGCCCATCCGCTGTGAGCATTTTAGTGCAGGAGCAGTGGGTCTTGCCAAGTGAGGAGAGGGGGGATCTGGAGAAGAAGAGGAGATGCGGCAGGGGAAGAAGGTGAGGGAGAGATGGAGAAGCTGCAAGAAGGGGAGGAAGCGTGGGAGCAGAGGAGCCGCTCGCTGGGGTGAGGGGTGACTGGGAGAAGCTGAAGTGTGACCCAGGCCAAGGAGGAGGGGTAGGGACAGGGAGACAACTGGCCAGTAAGTGAAGAAGCCGTTTTACAGGCTTTCAGAGGCCGAGAGAGAAGAAGGTGGCCGGCAGAGGTCAGAGCTGTTTGCGTGGAGCTGTGGGTTCGGGAGCCAGGGTGGAATGTTAGGGGCCTACTAAGAAGGCTTTGCCTCTACTTCCAAACAGTGTCACCCTTACCATGTTGTCCCCAGTCACTTTGAGGTTGGCTCTAAGTTGCCCTTTCCCCGCACTCCCACGAGTCTGTGGGCTGCGAGAGGCCAGTCCACCGCCCTTTCTCACGACGTGGTATGACGCTTTGCTGTCACACCAGAGTCTGAGTTTGACTTCTCTGCTATTTTCTAGCCATGGTACCTGGTATGTACACATGCTTAGTACAGTGGAACCTTGGTCTCCTCATCCGTAAGAGTGAGAAAAGAATGCTTATTTGGGAAGTTGTCCTAAGGATTAAATCAGCTGGTATACATAGAATACTTAGCTCAGTGCCAAGCACTCACTGAATGGTGGCTATTCTTACTGGTAGCCCAAACCCTCTCAGCCCACCCCTCCATCCCCACCCGCAAGCCCTTTCAGGTTGGATATAAATCCAGCACACAGCCCTTCCCAGCAGCATCCGGGATGGTGGAGGGCCCACAGAGCGTGTGCATGCTGCGGGGCAGGGAAGAGAAGGTGGAAGACTTTGGTGAAGCTGAGAGGGGGAAGGGAGGAGAAGAGAAGAGGACCGTCACTGTTTGTCTACAATCTTGGCTGTAAGGACAGGGGAAGCTTTGCCCTGCTGGAGGGCCAAGGATGAAAGTTAAACTTGGCCTGATCTTTGGAAAGAAATTCATGAGGGTGCTTGGCTCCTAATTTCTACCCTCCCCCAGCCTGTTTCTCATTGTGCATGGGGCTTGCCACATCCCCTCTCCTCACTGCTGATAAATTGGGTAAAGATGAATAGGGTAAAGGAGCACAAATGTACAAGGGCGGCCTGGGGAAGAACATGACTAAGTAAGAAGGCAGAGGGACAGGTGCAGGTGTCATATTTATCTTTAGGCAAGTAATAGTTAATCCCATTTCTGTCATTTGAATCCTAAAATGAGAACTGCAGAGAGCCATTGTCAGTAAATTTAGAAGGCATCTAAAAGTGTGCCCTGGCATATGAATATTCTCAACAACCCCCAAGTCATGCTTGAATACATTCCGGAATGGGGATCTCATTACTGCAGAGAAACTCAACCCTCTGCACAGCTCTGACTTACGTTCAATCACTACGTCTCTGTGCACCAGCCCCGATGTTTTGCCTTGGGGTAGAATGGGGCACGTCTAATTACTCCCCTGTGTCCTCAGCCCCAGCCGGTGTATTGGCCAGCAGCTGTGATGCATGTTTCCCCTGCAGGTGGAACATGCCCTCTTAATCTGCCCATTTCCCCACAGGAGTGACTCTCAATCTGTTGAGGCAAACAGTTCCTAGTCCTGTGCCACCTGTTTATAGGGAATTTGTCCCACTTGAGAAGCAGAGGCAGCTGTGGTTGGGATAAAGGTGACTTTGCCATTGATAAAAGGGAAAACCTGTCCCATGGAATCCCAAGTAGCCAAGCTGATGTCCAGTGTCCGCTTGTCCCTTCTCCCAGTACCTCCTGGACTCTCCAGGTCTTTTTTGCCAGAGAAAAGGAAAAGCTGCTTTTCCAAGCTACCCACACCCAGCATAACTGCTCTCCCATGCCCGTCTCATCTGTTCCTACCCCTTCCATCCCCAGTCTTTCTCCCTTTTGTAGTCAAAGCTCTCCACAGCTCTTCAGGGAAGTGGGTCCTAGGCTAGGCTAGGCTAGGCTAATCTATTTTAGACCAAATCTACATGCCATGTCAAGGTGCCAGGATGTAGTTTTCAGCTGGGCTTCCTTCCTCAAGTTCTTCTGAAGCTTTTATCCACTGGGTAGCCAGGCCTGTCCCAATAAAATGGTTAGTGCCCTAACATTGGCACGGTAGCAGGCAGCCAGGAGTGAATAATACCCGGTGGGCTTCAGGGTGAGGGATCTGTGGGGAGCAATGCCGCAGAGCCCTCTGAGAAGACTTCCTGCAGAGCCCTGCCAGCATGGGCCTTCCGGAGCCCCCAAAATGCCGGTCAGGCTGCCCAGCTCATATCCCACCAGGCACTGCCCCAGCCTCCTCTCACCTGAAGTTTCTTAAATACTACCCCCATTCCCGCAAGATGAGAGGAAAACAAATGGCCTAAGACTGGCCCATATAGAAGCCAGTCACAGTATCGGGTGTGGGAATGGGGCTCTGGACATTGGAGCTAATGGGTATATCTTCTTGCCTGTGAACATCAGGTCGGCCTGGCGAAGGCCTTTACCTGGGGAAAAGAGACTTGGGTTCCAGCCTAGGCTCTGTCATTAACCAACTATGTGACTTAGGGAGAATCATTTTCTCTCTCTGAATCTCAGCTTTAAAAACTGAGCCCTTACAGGAAGCATGGGGGCCTCTTCTAGTTAAACTTGTGCTGCTGGGGAGGGGCAGTCAGGAGCTTGGGCCAATGTGTGCTAAGCTATGTGCTAGGCCAGCCTGGGTGTGAGCTGTGGAAAGAACAGCTGATTTGGAAGCCGGTGGGCAAGTCTGTCTTTGTCCTTGACATGTCATGTGGGCTTAAGCAAGTCACTTCTGTTCTAGTCCTCAGTTTCCCCTTTAGGAAAACTAGGAGGTTTGGCCAGGTAGTCCTTGGAGCCCCTCTCATCTCTGATGTTATAAAGATCTACTTACCCCCACTCAAGACCTGTCCTGGGACTCTGAAAGCCAATGGCTCCGCCTGAGCCCTGCAGGGGGCGCCAGTGGGAAGCAAAGGATCAGTGGGAACTGAGAGGCTCTTGCACAGGCACCTCCACCTCAGTTGGGGGACACAGAAAGCTGATGGCCAGTGCTAAGCCCTAGAGTGGGAGCTAGCTTTTCCCCCACAAGGCAGCTCGTTCTGCAGCCAGAACTGCTCCCCCAGGCTCCAAGCAGCAGGAGACTAATTTAGGGGAGATGCTTGAACCAAATCCAACCCTCCCAGAAGCCAGGCCCAGCTCCAATGTGTCCTCCCAAGTGTTCTGGGAGAAAAGCTGTAGAATGAGAAAGATGCTGTCTCTACCCTAGAAGGGACAAGCGAGAATCCCTAGTGCCTTCGGCTGCTGATCTGTTCCCCTGGTTCAGTTTCCCTGACTGTTCAGCAGTAAAGCACCCTCTCCAACACCCCATTTTTGGAAGGCTCCGGAGGACAGACACCCTTTTAAACCAAGGGTAACTCTGGTTCTGTTAAATACCAGCAGCCACTGTACAATGCTGCCACTTCCTGTCTGGCTCCTCTCTTGGTAGCAGTAGTAATCCTTGCAGGCATGAGGACTATCAGTGTCAGGGTCCTTCTAGAATATTCTAAAATGTATCTGGCCACTAACCACTGGCAAAGGTCTGTAAGTCACCAGGAAGCAAAGAGAAATGACAAACCAGGAGAAATGTAGGAACCAACCACTTTGGCATTCCCTTGCCATTCAGAACATTGAGACTTTTCTTATCTGGCAAGTAAATGAGTATGTGTGTGTGTATGAGAGAACACAATACAAAGAGACATAAAAACAGGCACCAAGAGAGAAAAAGACCAAGTGTGTCTGCAATAGTGGCGCCCCTAGGCCAGGGGTTGCCTTAGGTCCCGAGCATAGGGCTGATTCGGTGGGATGTAAACAGGATACAGCAGTATGCAGGTGGGACGTGAATAACCTGACTCTTCCCGGCCCCCTCCCCCCCTTGGTTATGAAGTTGCAAGAGGGCAAACTGTGATCAGCTGTCATCTGTTTTTCCCCTGAGTCCAGAGCAGGCAAAAGAGATGTCTGCCTAGTTAGACATGGCTTAGAAACTGGGCAGGAAGGATGGTCCATCTGTTTGTAGAAAGAATAGACAACACCAGTGTAACAGTTAGCCCTAGGAGGCTTAAAAGATTGTCGTCATCCCAGAAATAACCAAGAGCCCTTCAAGAAGTAGCTTTTCAGCCACCCTGTCCCCAAGGTGCTTCTGGGAGTCTTCCAGGATTCTGGGAAGGCAAAGGGGAAGAGATGAAACACGTCGACTAGACTAGAACCTCCTCCTTGGTGGGGATCTGGCAATACTAAGTTTTACCAGGAAAGGAGTGCCAAGGGTCAGCATCCTGGCAAAGCCTCAACTTACTCCACTCTGCACCCTGAAAAAAGCCACACTCAACTCAAGGAAAGTTCAGGGAAGACAATCGGTTTATTATAGCAATAGATCTGATGGAGAAGACGAACTGCAAAAGAAACTCACTCTGCTCCAAAAAGAGACACACCCCAGCAGTTGGGCCACAGGGGACCGTTTAGGTTTCTCTCCCACCACCTCCTCCAACTGCCGTATAGCACGGAAAACCTTGAGAGTACAGAAGAAGTTGAGTTGTCCCCTCCAAATGCACAAAGAGCAACAAAAACATTCCATAATTTGACTTTGGTGAATCAACTCAAACATTGAGAAATGATTGTTTCCCTCCCCAATGTATCTTTTGGGGTGGGTGTAGTGAGATGTTTTATATTTGTATATATAATATACCTATACCTATATATAGACTGTGCAAATGCATCAGCAAGCTTTAATAAAGGAAGACATCAGCGAGAGGCACCGCAAGAGACATAGGCTGTCTGTCCTTAAGACATAAGTAGGAAGGAAAGTTTCTCGTTGTCTCACCCGTTCCAACTGCACCAAGCCATTCCCATGGCCTGGGACTATTATCCTTTGGACCTGGCCAGTATTTTCAGTTGTCCATCTGCTTAACCTGACTTTGTAAATACTTACCAGCCCAACCTCCCCAAGGAGATTAACAGGGAGAAATATGGATCCAATCAGCTTTTCCTTTGTATTAATTGGGAATAAATGTAATTAGTCCATATCTAGGGGGCAGAAATTTCCAAAGCCAGTTCCAAGGCACCTCAAGGCATTTTAATCCTGAATAATTGTGCTTTGTTCTTAAAAGCTAAATTCCATGGGTCGGCCAGCCCACCTCTCTTTACAATGGCCCTTGATTAAAAAGAACAGACAGACAGGGTTCTGAGGGAGCGGGGAGGTGGGGCAGTTGAAAAACTGGCAGGCTGGACGCAGCAGAGTGCAGTAATGGCAGCACGCAACCAGAGGAGGACTCGAATCCCGCGGTGCAGAAAAGGAAACGGCTTGCTGGTCTGAACTAGAAAGCAGGTAGTGAGCTGGCAGCTATGGAAACATCTCACGCTTTCCCACCTCCACTCACAAAAGCCTGATTTTGTTCCCAACCTCGTTGCCCTGGGGGAGGCAGCTCCATGAGACTTCCGGAGGAGATTCTAAGAGGCTTGAGAAGAAGGTGCATATGTGGGTGGGCACCTGGGGCACTGGCGGCTCCTGGCCCATCCTCATCTGCTTGGGCCCCGAGGCCCATGAGAGGACTTTCCCTCCCTAGGTCCCACTGGGTCACAGCGGAGAAGAGAAGGAACCCAGAAGCCTTGGGCTACTTTAGAGAGAGTTAGCATTTCTTAGAATAAGCCTAGGGAATCTTGCAAATAATTGCCCTAAATGTTATGAGTCCTGGAAAAAGAAAGGTCCCCAGCCAGCATCAGAACAGATCCTCACTCATCCCAGGAGAAGAGGGTACTTGAGAGGTTGCCAAAAAGTGCTATCTGCAAACACCCTTGGCTTCAGCTGGCATGAGTTGCCCACACCTACCGCTCTCCTCTCGGCTGGTTGGCTTGAAAGATGGGTGATGTCTGCTTGCCCCGGGCATTCTGGTGGCTTAGCTGACCCCCACTGGCAGTGTGCTGATTGGCAGTTAGGTACTGAACAGAAGAGTTAGAATTTCGGGGTGGGCTGGACCCACCCCACCCGGGAGCTATCTGGCTGGCTGGCCATCTTCCACCATGCCTGGCTTCTCACCCTCTTCCCTGTTGTATCTTCCTCCTTTCTTCCCATTCCTTCCTTCACAGGGCTCAGAATCTGCACTCTCTTCCTTCTTCCCCAATTCCAGCCCTGGAAGTAGTAACTGTGCAAACAGAATTAGATGCACCAAAAAAATTAATCTTGGTCCCCACAGGGCTGACCTGGCAGTTTCCAACTCTGTTATGGCTTTGTGTATATCCCAGCACCTAACACAGTGCCTGGCACATAGGAAATGCTCAATAAATGGAAGCGAATTAAACTGAATCTCCCATATGCTCACTCCCCAAATTGACCATCTAATTGGCAGAGGCAGAGAATGGTCCCTGAGACTGTCACTATCCTGTCTCTACCCCTTTCCCCCAGACTCATTCCTACCCTGAGCTCTGACCCCGAGCCTGGGCAGGACCTGAGCTCTTGGAAGGCCGGGAAGAGGCTCAGCCTGGGGCAGGGGATGGGGCATTGCCAGTGACTCTGTCCTCATTTCCATCATTCCATCCCTGCCTCAGTCAGTGCCTGGAGAGGCTGGGCTCCTGAGAGATGAGCACACCTCCCTCACCTCTCTCCCTCCCTCCCAGTCCACAGAGGCCCCTCCCACAAGGACAACTAGGGCTCTGTTAATTCAAACTTGAGACTGAAGTGTCAGACAAGATGATAGGACCCTTGATTTTTGTCAGTTTGAACCTCATCTATAGTATGAGTGATTTGGCTGCTTGATCTCCAAGGTAGCATTCTTCACATCATCAGTTTCCCTCCCTCTCTTGAGATTCCCTCTAAATGGTGAACAAAATGACAGTGAATGTTGGATCCCCACAAATGCTACTTTCTTTCCCACAAGGCTGTTGGGGTGGGGGGGGTGTAACATGGCTCTAGATGTGACAGCTTCTCCCTCATGCTTCCCTTAGGGCATTCCCTTCCCTGGTCTCTAGTCAGAAGTCAGGTGAAGACTGCTGAGGGTAACTGGGGAAGTCTGAACAGAAGCTCCGAATGAGGCCCCCACTCTGCACATCAAGTTCTCTGCCCGTGGCCCCCAGCCCCTCCTCATCTCTGCACCTTTGCTGCCCCCGGCCCAGGCCAATGGTCATCCTGTTAGACAAGGCAGTCTGTAGTAAACTCGCTTTACAACGGAGCCCTACCCCAGCAGTCCCTTGGCTGATGGAAATTTATCTCCTGCTGGTGGGCAGCTGTGGTGGAAAATGACCTGGACAGCACAGCCCACCATGACCCAGCTCAGCTCTTCAGTACCACTCTCACCAAAAGTCTGAAGGCGTCACCAGCCAACAGAAAACCACAGGCTTATGGGGTAGCAGCGTCAATGGAGAAGATGAAAGCAGAGCTCCCTGGACCAAGGCTCATCTCCATTTGCCTCTGATTTTGGCTTTCCTTCAATGCTCAGAAAATGCACAGTTGTCCCTTGAATATACCCCACCCCCAAGTTAAAGGAACACGTCACTACCCCGGCCTGACAAGGCTGCTCTGGGCTGGGAGTACAGCGATGTCCCACACACGGGCCCTCTCTGAAGCTGCTACCAGATGCGTCCGTGCACTGAGGAGGCTGGACAGCTGACCCTCTCCTCCGCTGCTGCCCACCCTGGGCCCCTTCTCCCTGAGGCCTTCACACATGCCTCCTGCCTTCTCTCAGGGACTGGCAGTTTTGAACCCACTTCTCCCTCCCCCAGGGCCCACACATGCCATATACCATGGCAGTTTTCTCAAATTAAAGAGAGGTGGGTAACTCTTGGCGCAGGGCAGGGAATACAAAGTGAGGGGTTCAGGAGGCGCCAGGTTGGCCCTGGGATCCTGGATCAAGAGAAGCACACCAGAGAGGGCAGGCAGGGGCACACTGTACAAGGTGGAGTGGGAGAAAGACAGGGCACGAGGGTCCGTGGGGAGGAAGACGGCACAAGGGGGCGCAGGACCAGCCACCTGTTACTTGGCACCACCGTCGGCATTGCCCTCGCCGTCTGTCTTGCCCTCCTCCTCTGTCTTCAGGTCATCCGTGCTCAGTTTCTGCTCTTTTTTCCTCCTCACGCACTTCACTACCATCAGCACCAAGATGACCACAGCCAGGAACCCCCCCACGGAGGCCCCCACGATCACCGCCACTGTGGAATCCCGCTCGGGGGGCTCTGGAGGGAAGAGAAAGAGACCCGCTGAGCACTAGGGCTGCGAAAGGGAGCCTGGCCACTGCTCCCTGCTCCCGCAGCGTGGGTGGGGTGCTCCCGACTTTACTCTCCTCCAGAATTTTGGGCAAAACCAAAAACCAACCCAGGCTGTTTATCTCTAAGTCCCCCGCCCCCCAAATCCCAGAATGCCCAAAAGTCTCAAGGGAGGGCAGTATAAGGCAGTATTTAAGAGCATGGATTTTGAGATCAAATAGACCCAAAATTGAGTCCTGATTTTGTTACTTACTAATTGTGTGGTCTTAGGTAACATCCTCTCTAAGCCTCAGTTTCCTTATTTGTAAAATAACAGTGCCCCCCTCATAATGTTTTATGAGGATGAACTATGATCATGCATATAGAGTTTAGTCCTATAACTGAGCATAGTAAGCGCCCAATACATGAACACTGCTATAATGATTCCTAAGGTCTTGATCATGATTGATAGCATTATAAGGACTCTCTGAGACATGTCCCATATCCTTAGGGCTGGAGGGAGGAGAACAGATGCTCTG
This sequence comes from Micronycteris hirsuta, assembly GCA_004026765.1. Classification (NCBI taxonomy): domain Eukaryota; kingdom Metazoa; phylum Chordata; class Mammalia; order Chiroptera; family Phyllostomidae; genus Micronycteris; species Micronycteris hirsuta. The sequence goes on from PVJI01003132.1 coordinate 114,790, forward strand.
TGCCCAGCACAAGCTGTTGACCCCTCTGCTCAGGAAGACACGGCCTCTCCCAAGGAGCCCCGAGCTAGTGCCCCTGGAGAGAAGCTGTGGAGAGTCACTGGCCAGGAGTGGTCAGGGGTCTGCCGCCACCGCAGCCCTGCTCCCCTCTGCCTGCCCCTCACCTTCCATGAGGACCTGCAGGTAGATCTTGCCATGGCCACGGTGGCGGTCAGGTGGATTCATGATGTAGCAGTTATACAGGCCTTCATCCTCGATCCGCACATTTCTCAGCGTCACTGACACATCGTACTTGCCAGGGTTCCCCGAGAACTCCACGCGGTCTCGGAACCGCTCCAGCTTCAGATTAATGATCTTCATTCGGAACTGGAGGAACTGGAGGTGGGCAAGGGACAAGATGGGGGACTGGATAAACAAGGAACTGCAAGGAGAATGGGAGACCCCCCTCCCATGCACTCTTTTACCTGGAAGACAGATAGTTACCTCCAGACCTCCACCACCCTTCCCAGGGCCACCGGGACATGACATCACCCCTTCTGCCAAAGCCCTCTGGAGCAAACAGCCCACCAAGGTACTGCAGGGTCCTGGTCCAGTGCAGGGACAGGTGGCGGGAAAGGTGGGCCTCAGGCTACACGGGCTCCTGCCTCCTTCCCCAACCCCACCTTCATCCCAGGACTCACCATCTCCTCAGAGCAGTTACTACACTCCTGGTAAGTCCAGTTCAGGGAGAACTGTTTGTGGTTCACTGTGTAGCAGGAGTTGAAGGTGCAGGCCAGGCGGGCATCAGAGCCATTGAGCACATTGAGGGTGGTAGGCGCTGTGACTTCCATGCTCCGCCCTGGTGGCACTATGGACAAAGCCACAAGCTGGTAAACACTCTGGCTGATAGGACCAGGGCAAGGCAGCCTGCTGTATTTGGTGAGAAGTGGAGCAGAGCTATGGCTGAGGGCTGGGTCCCTTATGGCTGAAATTAGCCAGGGAGCAGGGTGGGGTGGGCAAAGCTCATAAGGGGTAACTGATGTGGCCCTGGGGGTAAAATGGGGAGAGAACAAGGGGTAGAGAGAGACCAAATCATCTGTCAAGCCAGGGACAGACCAATGGCCCCAAGCCTTTCCCAGGACCATTACAGGGCAGCCCCTCCCCCTGGCCATCCTTCTCCAGTCTTGCCATTGCTGCCTGCTGGCTAAAGACCTTGGGAAAAAATTTTCACTGAGCTGGCCTCAGTTTCCTCCATCTTCTCCACCACTTCCAAATCTCTGCTGAGCCAAAGCCCTTGCAGCTGAAGGGGCAGCGAACCTGATGGGGCAGGCAGCATTGAGCACTGAGGACCAACAGAAACTCAGAAGGCCTCACACTCCGTGCCCCAAGTCCAGAGCATGCCCAGCCCAGCCCCTTAGCCATCCCCAGGCTCCCAGCAGACAGGAAAGAGGGCAAACAAGCAGTGGGAGGGAAGAGGTGCCCCAGAACAAGGGACCAAGTGACCACGTGATGGGTCTACAAGGACAAGAGTCCCTCTGGAGATGTCCGGCCTGGAAATGCTGCAGCAAAAAACCTCATCAGGCTAAAAGGGTAACAGGGTGGGAACAGCAGATTTCTGTGGAATTCTACCCAGTGCAGGAGAGCTGGGGAGGGGACAGAGAAAGGCCCGTCCCGCTCTGACATTCGAAGCAGAGCAGAGTCTAGCGAGGGCGAAGAGGTCAGCTAGAGCTGCAGTGTCCTCCAGGGGACAGAAAGCCTGCAGCTCAAACTTTAAGGCGGGGGTGTCCAACTCATGTTCACCGGGGACCACATCAGCCTCACAGTTGCCTGCAAAGAGCCAGAATAATTTTAGGACTGTATAAATGTAACTACTCCTTAACTGTTAAGGAGTTGAAATTACATTCGGCCCTTTGAAGGCAACCGCGAGGTTGACGTGGCCCCCGGTGAAAACGAGTAGGACACCCCTGCTTTAAGGGGAAACCCACTCTCGAGGTCGTGCAATACCGCCTTAAATTTTGCACCCAGGCACCTCACTTGCCTTACCCCAATCCTGGCCTTGAATTGAAGATTCTCTGCCAATATCGTCAAAGCCTCATCCCAAAAGATTAATTTATTTATAGAGGACAAACGGTAATGTTCAGCATCAATCATTCATTTACTCATTTACCAAATATTTATAAACTTCCTACTATGTCCTTAGTCTAGGCCCTGGCGGATGTCGTTGAGAACCAGACAGGCAGAGTTGCTGCGACATGGAGCTTGTGCTCTAGGGAGGGGACAGAAAGTAACGAGGAAAGAAAGAATATGTGACTTTTGGTAGTGATACATGGCAAGGGTTGTAAGGAATAAAGCAAGGTGATAGGGCGTTTTGTTCCAGAAGTCAGAGAAGGCTGCTCTGAGCAGGTGACACGCAGGTGGCCCCCGGCTAAAGTGACGGAGCGAGCTGTTTGAAATTTGAAGGACTCAAGTTCCAAGGCAGCCGACTATCACGAGGAAGGTCCCAGTGGCGGGATTGGGCTTCATGTGTCTGAGGCACAAGGAGTAGAGTGACCGAGAGGGCATGTGCTGGGACCCGAGGTCCCAGAGTCGGGCAGGGACAGCGTTCGGGGTTTGTGGGCCCGAACACAGACTCAGAATCTAATTTCTTGGGGTGAGAGATGAAACCACTGGGGACTGGGAGCAGGGGAACTGGGAAGCTGTCCAGGCAGGAGTTGTTCCTGTGTCTACAGGAACAGTATACACATAGACATCTCGTTAGATGTGGGTTCAATCCCAGCTCTGCCTTCAATCAGTTGCGAGACCATGGGGGAGATCCCCTCCTCTGTAGAACGCAGCTGATGACCCCACCTCCTGGCGTTGTTATGATTATTAAATAAGATAAAGTATACAAAGCACAGCGTAGTCTGCCTCACAGTAAGTGCTCAGCAATTGGGAGCACTCGTCCTAAATTCTCCTCAAGACGCATTCACCTAGACAGGAGGGGCTCTGAGGCAGTCTCCCGGCAGAGGGCGCCTCAGAGCACGGCCTCTGCAGGACTCCATTTTCAAACTGTTCTGTTGTGCAAAGCTGCAGGGCCCCACCCCACTGCAGCCTGGAAAGGGAGATACCAAGTCCTTCTGCCCAGCCTGGCCCTTAGGATGAGTGGCCAGGCCAGTAAGCAGGACTTAAGAACAGGAGACACTCTGAACTGCTGGCCCTGGAAGTCGTAATGAAGAAGCTCCAGCCTAGATGGAGGGATAGGCATGCAGACCCACCTGCAAGGCCAGGTCTCCCAGGTGTGCACTGAAGTGCTCATTAGGGGAGTATGACTGGAGAGGCTGAGTAGACCCACCAAGAAGAACAAAGCCCCGTTCTCTTCTCTCCACACTCATAGCCACTATGAAAGTACCTTGCACAGCTCCAGGCAAGGAGGAAGTGTGCAGAAACACAGTCGCCACCTCCGCTCTGCAGAGGCAGAGAAATCTGCAGAGAAGGAACCCAGTGGGGCCTTGTCCTGAGCTTACCTCATCTCCCAGGAACCCCCTCCTTCTCTAGCACTTTCATTTGAAAGAGTCTGCTACCTTCCCAGGGCCCCCATCTCAAGGAGCCTCCAAGTGACACCAGGAAGCAGGAGCTGTAAATCTGGCTGACCCTTCCTTGGCCTCTGTCCTGTCCCAGCCCACAACATCATTCCTATTAGGACTTGAACCTAATGAAGCAGCACCCTTCATATTGTTCTTCAATATGCCCTGCCACGTAGGAGGTCAGCGACGTGGGGAGCAAGGGGCCTTTTGTGGCTGGCAGGAGTGGGTACAGACAGAGAGGTGCAATGTGGGGTCCTTCCCTAGAATCCCAGACATCGGGGTCCTGCAGGAACGCACTAGGTGGAATACGCGTGCCCTCTACTGGTCAGAGAGGTCCACAGCCAAGTCCCAACTGCAGAGTAAAGGAATAGGGATTTACCAACTCACAGGAAGCCAGAGGGGACCCTCAGGAATTGCAGCCTAGCCCCACTGTCTTACCAGTGGGGAAAGTGAGGCCCTGAGAGAGAGAGAGAGGGACACACAGAGTATGGGGCAAGCTGGGGCCAGAGCCACGGTTCTGACTCCTAGTCCATAACACCTCACCTGGATCTCAGGCTCAAGTCAGGAGCCTTAGGCCTTTCACCCATCCAGGCCCTCATTAAAAACAAGGAAACCATCCCAACGAGGTCAGGGCTGTAAGCAAAATCTTGATCGCTTGAGGAATTCTGCGGCTTCAGGAAAGTACCGGGTCCACAGCTAGGGCTACAAAAGGATATAATAATAGCAAGGGGCTTTCTGTGTTGCAGGCATGGTTTAAGCACTCCGTAGGTATCACTGCATGTAATCCCCACAACGCTGCCACGCCTCCAGCTTCCCAATGAGGGAATGAAGCAAAAAGCAGTTAAATGAGTAGCCCAAGTTTGTAAGTGGCAAAGCTAAGTTTGAACCCAGGATGCCAGGTTCTGGACAGAAGGTGAGGGATTGAGGCTGGGTAGGGAGGGTGTGATTGGTTTTCAAGGTGCCCCAGGGACCAGATCTCCGGCTGTCTACACAGCAGGTCCAGCCACCACCTCTGGGCAGGCTTGCCCAAGGAGAGTGTTTCTGTTTAAAGGAACATCCATGCAAGTGGAGCCCGTAGTCTTCCTGGTTGTTTGTTTGGCACCAGCCAGATCTGGGGCCCGGATCTCTTGATTTCCAACTCACAGAAAGGAAGTGATGACCAACAGGAGTGCAGTAAGGATGTAGATTTTGATCTTAGTTCCAAACCGCACTAGTACCAGGCCTCCCCATGTCCCCAAGGAGCCTCTGGCCCCTCAGGCCCCGTCGCCACCCACTGTGTCCACTGGCCTGTCTTGCCAGTGAACACATTTTGTGTAGCAGTCACAAAAGTCTGCTCATCTCTTGCCAAACACTATCTCCTGCAGAGACTAGAAGTTAATTCTCCTCACTCCTCTTTCCAACCCTGTACCAAACTATGAAGTAGGTTTACTTCCTGCTTGGTTAAAAAAAGAGAGAGAGTCTTAGAGAAGTTATCTCTAAGATCGTCTGGACCACACCATCTCCCGGGGCAGCCCCTGCCTCTCAGGTGAGTGTGAACCCAGCCCCCGTCCCCTGCACCGCATGACCGTTCAGACCCACCCCAGGCTTCCCTCAAGGCCCAGTCCACCCCGTGCAGCCATGACAGAAATTCACACAAGTCTCCACTGGCTTCCTGTTGCTCTCAGGATCAAGCCGAGGCTTCTGCACACGGCTTCCAAGCCCTTTGCCCTCTGGGACCAGCCTCCACGCTCATGTCCTGTCCTGCCAGCTTCCAGCCCTCCGTGCTTCCTCCACTCCAGTGACCCCAGAAAACACCACCCTCTCTCACTGTTCCTTTTTTGACAACGTAACACGTTTTTGCCTCAAATTGGGAAGCTAGTTCACCCTTCTGCACCTGGGGTCCTCCCACTTATACTGCAGATGCCAGCTCATGAAGTATCGCCTGACAGCCTCTCAGTGCCCGTGTCCTCCCCCCAGCCCTGTCCGACCGATTCCACGTGGCTGGAAGTCAGAATGGCATAGTGGCCTAGACCTGGGCTCTCAGTGCCCTGATCTCATCGTAGGCAGCATGGTTAACCTCTCAGCACCGCAGCTTCTTCGCCTATGAGCTGGGGGACAATGATAGGACCTCCATCCTTGGGCTGCTGTGAGGATTAAATAACTTACTAGTGTATAAAGTTCACATCAGTACCTGGCACATAGTCAGTCCAGGACAAAAATTAGCTGCTATTATTATTATTACTACCATCATCATCATCATCATCACAGCATATTCAGTGCTGGGTTCCTATTATTTGTGAATGTGCCTGCATCCCTCCTGAGGCTCTGAGGAACTGATTCCTATTCATCCTGGTATCCCTGGACCCAGAACAGTATGTGACACTCAGTAGAAGTCTGCAGAAGGAAGGAAAGGCATTGCCCCCCACCCACTGTGCATGGGTCCCAACAGCAGATACATTCAGTGGGCCTGAGTGAGAACCAGACCCCACTTCTAGGCCTTGCCCAACATAACCCAGACTTCGGTAACCAAGCCAATGACCACAGAGCCAATGGTCTTGAGGAAAACTCTGGGACAGCCCAATCCTTTGGACTGTTTCTAGCTAAAAACTAGCCTCCCATGCTTTTGTTGTGTATACAGCAGATTGCCTAGTTTTTCCCCTTTGCCAGCTGTGTAGTCATCCTTGCCAACTCAGCCCCTGACAGTATCCTCCCTTGTCACTTATAGCATCCCTCCATCTTGAGGATTGGTGCTACTACAGCCCCCAAAGTTCCATCGTCCCCCTCAGCCCTCAGCCTTGGGGTGCCAGGGTGAGCCTCACCACAGCACCAGTCAACTCATGTTCAGTGTTGCCCTGCCTGCATCCTCCCCTCACCCACGTTTGCAGAGGCTTCAGCTTCCTCTCATCACCACATCACAGCCCCCACGCCCTGACATCCTCACCCCAGAATCCATCTTTCCTTAAGTCACATCCTCCTCCTGGTTACATCCTCCTCCTGGTTACCAGCGCCTTCATTTAAATAAGGCTCTCACAGGGCTGCCTCCCTCCTGCAGGAAGCTCCCCCCAACTCCAGATGGAGGTCCCCTGTCCTCCATCCCCAACTTTTTGCATGTAATTGAGATTCTTTGGTCAATTAGGTTAATAGAGCAGTAACATTTCTCGAACATTGGGAGCAGTAGAATTCAACAGTTAAGACCTTGCTGAAGTCAGACAAACAGGCATTCAGATCTCAGCTGACTTTAAACTCATCATGTGACCTTATTGGGCAAGTTACTTAACTTCTCTGTACCTGTTTCCTCACCTGTAACATGAGGGTAATAACAGTATCTACCTCACACGATTACTGACTACCGTGAGGACAAAACAAGCTGTGCAGAGCCTGGCACGTGAATTACATTCATGAAGGATATTAACCTGGTGTTGAGCACCTGACTCACTGACGTGCCAGACGCACGGAACCCAGGCAGTAGGTCCTCTCTAGTCCACCCGGGGAAGAACTGAAGCTCAGAGGGTTTGAGTTACTTGCCCGTGGATATGAAACAAATGACAAAGGTGGCCTTCAATCCAGACCAGTTTCCACGATTCGTGCTCGTTTGTCCTGCCACGCCTTCCCGCTCGGTTGTTCGCAGGTCCAGCAACTCAGCAGAGTTCGTAAGTCTCACCACGCAGGCCTCCGGGGGCTCTGCACTGCCCCTGTTTAGCACCCCTGCCAGATAAGCGATCCAGCACAGCACACGAGAGAGAGACTTTGTGATGGGGAATGTTCCTACTGGCAATCCTTGCACTTCACTGTCAACTGCTACACCAGCAACGAATACCTTTAGGAGCAAGAATGAAACTACCTATAAAGCAATCTTGCAAATAACTCTCTAGCCCACCTATCCACCGAAAAATCCATGAATGGTCAAATATGAAATTAACAGTTGAATCACTTGACAGGGCAGTCTGCAAGGCAAGGCTGGGCTGGACATTTCTGAGACATGGTCTTAAAGGGCCACAGTCTCACTGGCCCATGATTTCCTTTCCCTTTTTCTCTTCCTGGTCTGTTCACCTGACCCTTGCCCCACTCCATGTGGCCCAAGCCAGAGGTGCCTTCGCTGTCAGTGTCTATGGCAGCACATCTCACAGTCCAGAGACCATCCTCAAGCTTCCCACCCACTCCCCGACACATCGCAAAAGATCAGCAATAACAGGTTTCCAGGAAGCCAGACCCAGATTCAACTTGCTGCCCCCAAAGACCCCGTGCAGTGTCTCCTAATACCACAAATCCATCAGAGTCTGAGGATCCAGGTTCACAAAAGAAGCCCCATAAAGGAGCATTGAGTCTCAGGACCCCACATTTGCAGCAGCATTTTTTAAAAATTTATAAAGAGACTCTGGATAGATCTACCTGCCTGCTCCCCCCACCTTCAACACACACACACACAGGTCCAATTCAAGGCAATCCAAACAAAACTCAGCAGCCCTGACAACTGCCATCCCCAAGCAACACTGAGCATTTCTGTGACCACGCAGTCCCAGCGTCATGCAGTCCCCACCATGATCTCCCCGGTTCAGGCACCTTTCTTCCCAAGGACAGCAAAGAGAAGCTCCAACCACATCTTCTTTCCCGCCCCTACCCCTATCCTCTGCTAGTCATGGCTGCCCTTCTGGACCCTCGGAAGCATGCAGATGCGCAGTGGAACTTACCCAAAGAGAGAAAGAGGCTGAGCCCTGTGAGGCTGAAAGCGGGGCGAGGGAGCCAGGCATCTCTGCGCATTTTCAGAGACTGAGATGTTAATCAGGACTTGGGAGAGGGCGATGTGAGAGGCTCAGGGCCGCAAGGGAGGAACTGTTAGCTGCTAAAAAGATGCACGGATGCACTTCAAAGACACATACAATGTTAAGGAAGCTTTATTTCCATCTCTCTAATATGGCCGGCCTGTATGTTGCTGCTAAAAAGAAAGAGGGAGTGTGTAAGGGAGAGAGGAAAAAAAGGGGGGTAGAGTAAATTTTGTGGTTGTTGGATTTCAAAAAGCAGGTGGGAGGGCATAAAAAGTCTTTCTGAAAAGAAGGATGCCCAGAAATTTTTACCCTCTAAAACAAGAACTAAAGCAAATCCTGTCTTTCTTCTTCACTTGAATCATTGTTGGATTTTAAAAGCTGTTAGAGGAACCAATTTATTTCCAAGCTGCTGTAAGGGTGAGGGGATTCTTTTTGTCATTTAAAAAACACCCCAAAGGAGGTACTTGTTTTTATGTTATTTGGAAAGAGTTCAGGAAAATGAGTCAGGAGACTTTCAGGAAGTAAGGACTTCCTCATTTTTCTAGCATTTTCACTGAAAACAGAATATGTCAAAGCAAGCCGGTGTAAAAAAAAACCTAAGATCTTACGATCAAAACTAATGGGAATCAAATCAACAGTAAAAAGACATTTTTGAGATAATTGGAAAAAATAAACATGGACTGGGTGTTATATTAATGAAAAGTTCTTAATCTTGTTGGGTGTGATAAAAATATTGTGGCTATGTTCTTTAACATTTTTATCTATTACACACACCAGAGTATTTATAGGTGAAATGATATGATGACTGGAATTTGCTTTAAAATATTCTAGGACAAAAAAAAAAAATAATGTAGGGCAGGTAGGTGTTATTGATTGTTGAAACTGGTAATGGGTGCAAAGAGTTCATTACAGTTCTCTCTTCTGTTATGTTTGAAATTTTTTTTTCTTTTGAAAAAGGAAGGAAAAATGGGCTAATATCACAAATAGGGGAACATGAGGTGGAGTGCCAAGGAGGCCCTAAGCGGAGAAGTGACCCCCACTCTTCTGGGAAGACATTTAAGTAGAACACAGGTTTTCATGCAGCAACCACATGCCTTTTTGATGGGCCATTGATGCACCAAAGAGGTTGCAACTAATATTTTTGGGAATTAACTTTGCTACAAGCACTTCACAAGTGATTCCTCAACTTGTAATCTTGGGACAGGCGATTTCTCCTCCTCCTCCCCCACCCCTTCTTCTCCCCTTCTTCCTCTCCTTTTCCTTCTTCTCCTTCTTCTTCCTCTTCTTTTTATTGCAAATGAGGAAACAGGTTGACAGGGCTTAACCACCCACTTTTACATATATGTGGTAGATAAGAGCAGACTCAGAGCCAGCAAACTGAGTCTGTGTGAAACACTGGGTGTTTCCAGTGTTCCATGTGGCCTATCACACAGTGAAGAGAAGAATGGAATAAATAAGCAAGGGGTCTCTGCCTCTGATATAAAAGAAGGTGCCAAGGACAGGACGTGGAGCAAAAAAAAAAAGGGATGCCAACTTAATGCTTGGCTCAGAGCAGATACTCAGTAAACAGGTGATGCCAAGCTTCACAGGGGCACCCTTGAATGGATGAATGAATTTGGAGAGGGAACAGGGGCAAGTAGACATCATGATGAAAGTAGTGAAACCCAGCCTATGCCGCTGCAGCTGTTCTAGGTTGGGAAGAGTGAAATGAGCCAGATTTTGGTAAGAGAGTGGCTATGGTTCCCCACCACATCAGAGGTGGTTCTTGCCTGGCAAGATCATGCCTGGATCTCACACAGACTCTGTCCCCAAAGGACCTCTGTCAATTCACTAGAATCTGGCTGTGGCTGGCTCATCCATAGGATGTACGGTCCACAGGAACGAGAATCAGGGAAGGAGAAAAGGGGCAACCTGGGAGAAAAGTGTCCTCCAGTGCCACAGCCAGGCTCCTCCCCGCTGCCCCCACGCCCAGGCCTCCTCCACAGTCAGCAGTGGCCAGTGCTCAGGTGAGCCTGGAGGGGCAGACAGACACAATCAGGGCCTCAACTCCTGCTCCAGACCCTCAAGACAGGTCCCAGGCTGCAGTACAGCCACCCAGGCTGCCGCAGGCACATGTCAGCCAGAGAGTGTTGGTTTGACGTAGCCGGCCTGCTCCTTTTTCATAATGCTGCTGAGGGCACCTGTGAGGCCCAGAGAAGCCACTTACGCAGCCCACTTGGTCTCACACTGGGTCCAGAAGTTTCTGTCTGGGACATCTGAGATAAGAAATAGATCCAGAAGTTTCTCTGTTTCTATTCAATATTTGACTAAGGGAAACCAGGTTACAACAGAAAGATCAGAAGATACCAAATCAGAGGTGAGGTACCCTTACAGTGTGAAGCGAGAGGAGAGCTACCCCAGGACCTCCCCATGGCTCACGTGAGCCTCCAGATGCCCATTTGCTCCAAAAAAAGGTAGTAAGTCTTCCCTGGGAGCTAATAAGAACATGGGAAGCAGAAACTCAAACACTAATATTAAAAATAGGCTATTTGGGGAGTGAAGCCCTATTTTTGGCACTTCTACCAAGTACCGTTCATCCCTGCACATTTTACTAGGTAACAGTTACCTGTCCTGGTGGGAGAAGAACAAATAATCCAAAGGAAGATAGTTTTCTTGGCCTTTGACCTACTTGGAGCCACAGAGAAACTCCCTGGGCATATTTGCCTTCAAGCCTCACTTCTCAAAGTGTGGTCCCCAGATCGGCATCATCAACATCACCTGGACGTTCCTCAGAAGTACAGTCACAGGTCTCACTTCAGACTCAAGAAATCAGAATCTTCATTTTCAACAAGATCTCCAGTGATTCTTGGGCACATTAAAGTATTGCCTTCAACTAATATTAAAAGGTTTGCATCCCATGAACAAGGGGCCAGGTTTGGGAGAAGGGTGTTGGAGAAAAGGGACTTGCAGAATACCTTCCTCAGGTGACTTGCAGAATGCCTGGCAGCTTGCTCAGGAGTAATGAGATAGGGATCCATTCCACTCCCCTTTCTTCTCTGTCCCATTCCCATCTCCAGCCATTCCACAGCAGGTGGGGTTTCTCTTACCCGCCATAGGGCTTCACACGTTGGTGTCTTTGCCTTTGCAGTTCCCTTTTCCAGGAATGCCCTTCCTCTCTTGTTTGCTCAGCAAGCTCCTAGTCTTTCTTCGGAAATCTACAACATCACCAACTTCTCATATTCTACATGCCTCTTCTCTCTTTGCTCCTGTGACACAGGGTACATTCCCTCCTTTGCACATCAATTCCCGCATTCAACAAACTCAAATATCTGTCTAATGCCCCGTATGCGCCAGGCACTAGGCTAGAAACTGGAGACTGAGAAATGAGACGTAATCCACCTTCTGAGCGCTCACATTCCAGATAGAGACACAAGTGTATAAACTCTTACTATACCATAGCATGACGAGAACAATCCCACTTACTGAGGGGCGGGGACAAGGGTGCATCTGGTACTTCTCGGGTCTCCATGGTAACAAGAGCTGGAGAGAGCTGTCATTTCTATTTGCACTTCCTACCTCCCCAACTCGACTCTAGCTCTTTAAGAACAGGGATTGTGTATTACCTATAGTCTTCTGAGTTTATGTTGGGCCTCTGCTGGTCCCTGAGCAGATGAAAACGAATGAATGTCAGTTTTACAACCAGAAGTGCAGAACCTCCATCAGCCTGACCTTACACACAGCCGTCAAACTGGGACTGGGTCCCAGCAGCACACACTGTCCCACTCACCTCCCCAGGAACTTCATTCAACAACAGGTTTTCCCACGTGGGGTGGGATGCTGCAAAGCTCACAGAGAAGACCTAAAGAAGGATCTCTAAGAGCTTAGGAGCCCTGGAAGAAATTAAAGCCTCACACCCATAAAATAACTAGAGAACATCAGCATATAAAATCTGATAAGTGTAGAGACATCCAGGAAAACATGAGAAATAGAAGATCACCAAGGCAGGGCTCAAGAAGCACCATGAAGGAATATTGATTTGGGCAGGCAAGAAGGGAAAGGGAATTCCAGGAGGAGGAACACCAAAAGCAAAGGCTCAGAAGCAGGAAAGACAAAGGTGTATGTAGCAGAAAATTCCTGTCATGAAAAAAAAAAAAAGGAAGTATGGATGGGTAAAGAAGATGATACCTGAATTTGAGAGGCCATGAACACACCATGTGGAGTTCAGATAGGTGCTTTGAAAGATCTGGGACAGGCAAATCACTATTGCTCTCACCACAGAGGTCTTAGCTTTCTGAGAAAGCTCCAAGTTCCCTTATTTTTCAATTTAAAAAAAAGATGTTTTGAAATGGTATAGGAAACAGAACTCAAAGAACTTACATGTACAACCCATGGACATGAACTAAGGTGGGGGAATGCTGGAGGGTTAGGCGTACAGGGTGGATGGGGACAAAGAGGGAGGAATTGCAAAAACTGTAATAGCATAATCAATAAAATATACTTTAAAAATCCCCCCCTTAGAGATGGAATTTAAACTCATGGGATGTGTTAAAGGTACGGGGTGGGGATTGCATGTGGGCAGGGGACACAAGATTCAGACGAGAGTGAACGTTCAGCTCTCTTCCTCCTAGAAGCACGAAGACCGGCTGTATGTAGCAAGTCGCTGTATGCTTTCCTTTTTTCCATTTCACATGTAAGTAGGATTAGGTTGTAGAGAGTATGTTTAGATATTGAGGCATGCACACGCCTGCGTGCATACACACAGACACTCAACTAAAAGCTCGGAAGAAACGGGGGCAACATCGAATGGGCTGCTCCCGAAACTCGGCCTGTGGCGAGCACAACAGCAGGTGCAGGCCTGGAGGCGACTCGTTCCTCCTGGGCCACAGTCCGTCTGTCTGGGGCGTGTCGCACACATCCCACGTCAAGCACAAAGGGGTCTTGTGCTGTTGCTTCACATAGACAGTAGAGAATTGTTTTAAATTTGGGTAAAAAGAAATAAGAGTAACGACTTCTTGAAGATAAATCTATTCCTCTGTGTACACCACTCCCACCTCCACCCAATTAGTGGCTTTATTTGAAACTTTGGTTTTAAGACTATTTTCCAGAAGATGATGTCCCTGCCTTTGTGAAGTAATGTTCTCCACTCAAGCAAAATTTATTTTTAAAAAAGATGTTTTGAGGGCTGGGTGTCAGGAGTCGACCTACAGCCGACCCTTGGCACAGTTGGGACGGAGGAGACGCATCTGCACAGCAGAAGCGACTGTGGCTGGATCTCTTGTATACCACTCCTTACATGCTTACTTTTGCTAATAAGTGGTGGTGGGGTTTTTAGATATCGGTACTTTACTGCTGAAAATTGGCACAGTTCCTATGATTTTGCACAGAAGGACTTGCTGACTACAGAACAGAAGTCCCTAACAACCCTAATGCTGCCTACTTCCCTCACATGGAAAAGTTAGGGGTAAAAATTAAACTTTAGGCGGACCAGCTGCCAGAACGCTGGAGGAAGCCGTTGCTGGGAATGCCCCCTAAACAGTTATCACTTGAAGGCTCAAGGTTTATTAGAGTCACTACCCCTCCATTACCCTGGACAGGAATGCTTATTATCAAGACCAGATGGGACTTCCGCCCAGATGGCAGCGTAGGTGGTCGCACTCGCTGCCCGCACATCCAGAGTGTCTAAACAACCAACGCAGTAGCGAAAAATTAAACAACCAGAACGGACAGAATCAAACTGAAGGGAAGTCCGACACCCAGGAGGTAGGAGAAGACGAACATCCAGGCCGGTAAGCGGGGCAGTACCGGGCAGAGGAACGGAGTGAGAGGCAGCTCTCACGGAGGGACTCACACCGCCAGTGCCTGAACAGGGTGTGGCCCCGAACAACGGGTGAATCCCGCAAGCCGGCGACGCTGCCGGAGAGAGGCCAGGGCTGAGCCAGCAGAACCAAGTCTGGCAGAGAAGGCGGTGGGGAACTGGGGAGCGCAGGAGTGACGGGAGCCCGCGGTGATCGGAGGCCGCCATTGCTTCCTCCCAGGCCCCGCCCCCAGAGGAAACGTCATCCAAAAAGTGACCCAGGTTGCAGGCACCTGCCAGCTGACAAGTGCACCGAGATAAAAAGAATGAAAATGGCCAAAATGAAAGATCAGAACAAATTACAACTAACGGATGACGACATAGTCAACCTATCAGATGCGCAATTTAAAATGCTTGTAATCAAATTGTTAACAAAACTGGAAGTTAGGTGGACACAAATAGTTGAACAGATGAAGAATACGATAAGGATAATTGAGGAAGATTTACAGGGAACCAACAGGAAAAAAAAGGAGGTTGGATCTCAAACCAATGGGATGGACCAGAAGGAAGAAACAAGAATTCAAAAAAATGAGGAGGGTCTCAGGAACCTCAGAGACACTTGTAAACGACCCAATATCAGGATCATAGGGCTGCCAGAAGGACAAGAGGAACACCAAGAAATTGAACGTATTTTTGAACAGATAATGAAGGAAAACTTCCCAGATCTGACAAAGGAAATAGGCTTCCTGGAAATCCAAGAAGCTCAGAGAACCCCAAAGAAGCGGGATCCAAAGAGGAACACACCAAGGCACATCATAATTACATTACCCAAGGTCAAGAATAAGGAAAGAATCTTACAAGCAGCAAGAGAAAAAGAGACAGTTACCTACAAAGGAATCCCCATAAGACTGTCAGCGGATTTCTCAAAGGAGACCTTCCAAGCAAGAAGGGGCTAGAGAGAGAGATTTCAAATCATGAAAAGCAAGGGCCTACAACCAAGAATAATCTATCCAGCAAAACTGTCATTTAGAATGGAAGGGCAGATAAAGTGCTTCTCAGATAAGGTCAAGTTCAAGGAGTACATCATCATGCAGCCTCTACTATATGAAATGTTAAAAAGTTTCGTATGAGGACTCAGGAGCAAAGGCACCGAGGCCAGATCA
>PVJI01003133.1:0-129884 GCA_004026765.1 Micronycteris hirsuta
TGGTGTTTTCAGAGGGTTCCCAGCAGTTAGCCCGGAGTTCCATAAATGTCAGCTATTACAGTTTTGCTTCCTCAGAAAGCGTGCAGGCTGTAAAAATGGTGACAAAAGAGTGTTGGTGGGATGAATGGGTGAGCTGGTCTTGAGAAATAAATACAAGTTTTTCCTAAGCAAACAATGAAAGGCGGTAAAGTACATGACCTTGATTTGGATGCAATGAGAATTTCACTGGACCTAAACAAAAAATATTTGGCTGAAGGTAGAGGGTGGAGGTTGGGTCATGAAACTGGAGAGTTCTCCTAGGGCTCAGAAGGTGCCCTGGGGTAACAAAGACCAATGTGTGTGGCCATTCAGCCTCTGTCTTATAGGTGTGGGCACGGCGTCATAAGCCTACAGTTTCTAAGCAAATCTGTGCTCCTGGAAAATCCCTCTCTAAGCAAGAATTCCAGAGGTAGTAGAAATAATTATAGCAAATACATACAGCCCTTTCTACATGCCAGCTACCACCCTAAATGCTATATGTGTATAAAATGATTTAATATTTGTAAATACCGCATGAAGTATGTGCTTCTACCATACTTTGCAGGGAGAAAAACTAGGCCACAGAAGTCTTAAGTAATTTCCTCAAGGTTACAGAGAGAAGATTTGAACCCAGTAATTCTAGCAGCAGAGTCGCTACTTTTAAGCTCCATCCCAGGCTGCCTCTGCCTGGCTATGAGGTCAACAGATGCTGTGAAGTAAAAGGAGGGAGTAGAGGGGGGAGCCGCTGTCTGGTGAACTGTGGAGGGTGAAGGCTGAGTGGAGAATGGGGAGAAGAGAGGAGAAAAGTTAAGGGATACTTGGAAATTATAATATGCATCTGTACATGACTAGTGAACGGAAGACAGGAAGATAATTAGGGCACGGGCGATTGTAGACACTGAGAACTGCCCTGGATGCGACTCTCTGACTCTTTCCAGGCTCCAGAGTGAATAGGGCTGAAGTATCAAGAAGTGAACCAAGATGAAGTTGTGCACATTCTCAGGGTCAGTTTCTGTCCTTCCATTGCTTCCTTTTCTCTGATCCCTACCACCAGATCTGAGGTGTGTCTTGTACCCTAGTTGATCTCATGATCCTTGGCAATCAAGGAGGGTAACTTCACCATCCTGAAACCCTTTCACATATCATTGACCAAACAAACAATTGAATGCCTACATGTATGGTATGTGCTAGGATCTGGGGCTCAAACCGTGAACAAAATAGACATTGTCCCTGCTCGTACTGAGCTTTTTTCGTAGTCAGGGAGACACGACGTGCCCAGTTCAGTACCTTGGATATAACAGCCACCCAGTATTGAATGAACAATCCGTGGGCTTAAGTGGCATTTTCATTGTGTTATTCCCTACTTGAAAATCCCCCATGGATACTCTGAAAATTCATAAAAGTGGTTCCTGACTTTATGGAGCTTACATTTGAGCTTGGGAGATAGGTACGTAGAGGGTATTTGCAAAAGCAAACAATAATACAAAAACAGACACTAAGTACCACAGGCAATCAGAGGATGAAGTAATTCCTTGGCTGCAACACTGTGAGAATGCTTTTGAAAGCCCTGGGCCTTCCTGCGTAGATGGCACGAAAGCCTCTTACCCATCCTTCTCTTGAAGCCTCTTCTTGGATGAATTTTTGGCTCTTCCAACAATATTTTCTGTCTCTATTTTTTTAAAAAACTTATTTATTTATTTATTTTTAGACAAAGGGAAAGGGTGGGAGAGAGGGAGAGAAATATCAATGTATGATTGCCTCTTGTGCGCCCCCTACTGGGTACCTGGCCCGCAACCCAGGCATGTGCCCTGACTGGGAATCGAACCAGCAACCCTTTGGTTCACAGGCCAGCACCCAATCCACTTAGCCACATCAGCCAGAGTTCTGTCTCCATTTTTGATGTTATCATTCCACGTTATGTATTTTTCTACATAATTGAAATGTTACTTTCTGCTAATAAGCAAAACACCGCTGGAGTATGGACCTCTTAAAAAAGGAGAGTGCACCTTAATCATCTTCTGCCCTGTGGCCTAAATGAGTCTAAGCACACTTAGAGGCCATTTAATAAGAAAGTGCTGAACTAGCATTGAAGGTTACTCCAAGCACAACTATTAAAAATTTAGAGATGGCACTCACTTAAATCAAATTCTCTCCTTTTTCTGTTGGCCAATGAAGCTTCATTGTGATGTGAAAACCCAGGCTGAGATTTAAAATTCTCAGCCTCTGTAATGTTCCTGGACAGAAGTAGTGGCATGGGAGAAGTCGGCGCCAGGACCTTGCTCTCTCTCTTGGCCTGCAATCCTTCTTCTTTCTCCATCCCCAGTTCTGTCAAGCCCCTTGGAAAGCTGTGTGCACATGTACCTGCATACTGAAGCCCACGTGTCCAATCTCCACCGCAAGCCCAGCACACAGTCACCCCTGGGTCACATTGAAGGGTATGCAGAATAGCAACACAGTCTGCCTCGGGGGAATGAATTCGGGGCAGAAGTTTACAAAGGCCCTGGAAGCAAGGTCAGGTCTGCTCAGAAAAGGAGTTCGGGAGTTCAGGATTTCAGGGTCTAGTCTAGAAGGGATGACCACCATGTATAGGGCAGCTGTCTTTGACCTATAAGCTCTTAGCCCTATGGAGGGGCATGGCTACAAAGAGCTAGAGGGAAGCCCTCTGAAACTTGGCGGCCTAGGACACAGAAGCCCCTTTTGCATAGGTTTAAAGATGGTATCAGTGATACTTACCTTTCAAAACTATTGTAAGGATTAACAACTATCATGGAAAGTACTCAGAACATATAACAATGTTAATAATGTTAAATGATATAAATAGCTGCTGCTGTAGCTGTTATTATTGTTATTATTATAACTATTATCAGAATGTACTTGGAAAACCATTAGGTACTACAGGAACTTGGGTATTATTTTACTAATGCTGCCTCCTTTGGACTCTATGAGACACGGGGTCTCCTAATCCATTGGTTCTCAAAGAGAACCACACAGTTTAAAGGGTGTGTGTGTGTTGTATCTCTGAGCCACACTCTGGACCTACTGAATCAGAATCTTTGGTTTAAAGGGAGCAGGTGTTAAAGGCAAACATGTAAATTTTGAAAAAATTCCCTAGAATAACTCATTCTAATTTTTCCTCCACACTTGTTTCTTCTTGCTAGTTAAACAGCCGGAATGTACTTCAACAGAACTAAATAATAATGGAACAATCAAACAAAACAACGTTTGCTGCCATGCCACAGCCTGTTAAGCATAAAATATGTGCCCCTGGAAGCCGTCTTGGTCTTTGGTGACCTGATGACTTAGCTCTCAGTGTCTTATGTAAATAGACCCTTTGCAGATGACTTCATAATGGGGTCTGAGGCTCTCATGGTGGGGCCATAGCACCGGATCATCAAAAGGATGGAGCCTGTTGAGTTGCTAGGAAACTCTTGACTGAGGGAACTCTGGTAGACAAGCCACCTTGTTCATCATGGAAATGAAGAAAGCGGTCTTGCTTGTCCTCTTGGCCACTGGCTATTTCTCATGTAAGGGTATAGCAAAGAACCTTGGTGGGGAGTAAACATTTGATCTTCCAAATGAAGTAACAAGCCAGGGATAACTATTTTCTAGATGTAGGGGTTTTTGAAACTTCAAAGTATAAGAATTCTTCAAAGATAAAGAATTCACTAGTTCAACTACAGTGAATATCAGGGATTGAGTCCATTTTATAAATATCCCAAGAACTGCCATAGACAGGTTCAGACTTGAAATATTTTAAGGGATAATCTATGAGAGGTGTAATCAGTATTTGACAAATAATTTGGCCTTTTGAGTTTATAATCAATTTCATCTCTCCTCCCTCTTCTTCCTAATACTTTCCCCCCACACTCCCCCCATGCTGGTATTTCTCGTGAGTGTGTGCACACTCCAGTGTCATCTACACAAAATGGTGTGTGTTTCCGGCATGGCTTACTAAGAGAGCGCAGCCTGATGTTGTCAACTCTCGAGAGAGGGCTCAGTGCTTCCTGGTTAGTCCAACCAAATGACACCAACGAGGGGATCCCATGATGAGAAACTGAGCCTGCTGGCACATGGGCTCAGGTGGAGGGAGGCAGGGAGGCCCTGCTGCAGCCACTGAGAGTCGTCCAGGCTGTGACGCAGAACATAAAACAGGAAGGCCGTAGGAGCAGTTGTTGACACAGAGGTCCCAAACAAAGGAAAAGACTTCCTCAGAAGATAGAGTTTGGGGAAAAAACAGTGTATTCAAGGCAGGCAATCATCAAACACAAAGACAGGTACCTAAGATCTGTGTCTGCACATAGACAGCATGGCTACCAAGAACTAGACCTCGCTTCCAAATGGCCCCCACGGTGAGCAGCCCAGCCATAGACGACAGGCCGCGTCCCAGAGGACAAGGCTTGGGTTTGAACCTCCCCTGCTTAAGGTCAGACAGCACCTAGGAACAGGCACAAGGTGAGTTTTCAGATGCGACAGTAGGTGTCCCAGGCATGGGGAGGGGAAGGAAGCAGTGTTTAGGAATCCGGCATGGCCAGATAAACTTCGTGTGGAAAAGCCACGTGTTTTTTCTCTGATGTTCATGGTTATTAATTTATGAGATTACTTAGTGAGCGAATTAACTGTTCACATCTCAACACTACGTTGTTTTATTTAATCCTTTTTCCTAAACATTTTTGTTTCAGATAATTTTGGGCAAATGTCATATAAGGTAAGCTTGCTACTTCTTGCATAAGAACGATTTTTCTAATCTTAGGCTTATAGTATTTCTAGTTCGTTGAACCATGTTAAACCATATGAAACTGCTAATATTTGACCATTTTTTTGCTCTCCAGAGTGGCCATCCGTTATGGCTCAGTCCAAACACTTACGTCAAATATTAACAGATCCTGGGGAAAACCAGGTCTCATCCCCATCTCTCACTGTCCTTTCGCCTTCTTAGACACCACTGGCAATTAAAGCTCCTTGTTTTTGTTTCCCTTTTTTTTCTCCCTCTAAATTTGTTGCTTTTGACCATATTCAAGTCCTCCTCACTTCTTGCCCAAGGCATTGCAGTGGCCATCTTAAAGGGGGGTTTTGATTGATTAAAAGGGTTTCAGAGGCACCTGGAAAGTGGTGGTTGTCATTTTCATCACTTCCCATCATGGTCTCCTTCCCTTCTAGCAAGTTACAGGTTTATATTACACAGTCAAGGACCTGGGCAGTGCAGGCTCAGCTGCCTGACAAAGTGCCAGTCCCCAAGATTCTGGCTGCTGAATTTAAGATCAGGAAGTTGTAATGTTTGAAAGTTTAAAAGAAGCCACATTTTATTATTATTCCCCCTCTGCACAAAATAAAATTACCAAGAATTTACAATAGGAGCTATTAAGGGATCATCGCAAGATGGAGGGTTTGACCTGTGTATTTTCTTTTAGGACATTTCGTGCCGTTACTATCAGAAGAAGTCTGTACAACAGAAACAAGTATGCTCCGTGAGAGTCAGCCCATTGTGCGCCACTAATAATGTGACATATCCCAATTCCTGTGTGTACTGCTTTGCTCACATGTAAGTGAAAACGCCGAACCCCAAACAGAACCCTCTTCTGAGAATATGCTGTGTGGCTGACTGATAACACTTCCACATATTTCAGAGGATGCGCGTGACCTCCTCCAGGTGTGATTTAGTAAACTGAAAACAGCACCATTGGGGTTTCCGTTCCACCGCTGAACCCAAGGCCGGGAAAGGGAGCAGGGACTAAACAACTAAGATTCTGAGTCCCCTCCTCCAACTCCAGCAGAGAAGCCTCCCTGGATCTGTTTCGAACGTTAGGTTTCATTAGGAGGTCTTATTTGCAAAAAGGCTTTGTTCCTAAAATGTCTGAAAAGCATAGCTGTAAGAAAAATCACCCTTTTCAAGATGAGACTAAAGCATCAAGTCTCAGTGTGCGGTCAGGAGACCTTGGGGTGAACCCTGCCCTTGTGGTTCAGTGGCCTGGGGAAGTCCCCAAATCCCTCCAAACCTCAAGTCTTATCTACACATCTGAGACTATCTGCATATTCACTGCTTCACTGCTAAACGGGCTCAGACCAACATTCTTTTTTCCTAACATTTTCAAATACACAAAATTCCTTCCTGCTTTCAGACCTTTGGTCAAACTGTCCTCTTCCACAGGAATGTTTTCTCTAGCTGGTCACAGGGCTAGTTCCTCATTATTTGCGTTTCAGCCTAAATATTTCTTCCTTACAGGTGCTTTCCCTGACCATCCTACCTAAAATAGATTTGCCTCCAATAGTTTCCATGTTAATACACTTCTGTTTCCTTCGTAAGTCTTATGGATAACTCCCAGATATTTTATTTTCCTATTTCATTCTTTTTGGCTTATCACCAAACATAAGCTTCACGAAGTCAGCAGGCAGGTTTGTGACTTAGTCCTAGCACTTAATACAACATCTGGCATCAAGTACGCATCATAAGTACCTGCTGAATTACATAATACATACATACATGATTTTGAGGCACAATGAATTGATAATGGGTATAAAAAGCATTTTTTAACTTAAAGCACCCTTTATAGGTAATTTAAAAAATTTTATTATGTGTATTAGTTCAATCTCTGAGAACTGAACCTGTGGGTAAGAATGAGGACTAGACATGGATTGGAATTTCAGCTCTTCTGTTTAAACTCTATGGCCGAGGACAATAATTTAACCTCAGGAATTACCTGAGAGGTTGGCTGTGAGAATGGAAAAAGATGATGCATAAAGGAGGCTTAGCATCATGCCTGATACATATATATACACCCTAAATCAGCAGGCAGCCATCATTTCGGTCATTTTACAGGTAAGGTAATACCTGGTTCAGAAAAGCAGAAAGATTTTTCTGGGGCTCTTCAGTGATTCATTGTTTTTCCCTCCCTCCATTTCTTAACATATAAGTTTACAAATTTGCTAAAGACTCTAATGATGTCTCACCATGATTAGCAGGCAGAGCTGTCTCTGGGGTGAGGCGGTTGTAAGGGGAGATGCAAATCTCTAGCTATGGGCTATTTATAAGTCAGGAGCATACAAATCAAGGCCTTTCCCTTAAACTGCTTATTATAGTACAGCTAGGCTAGGAGGAAGAGAGGTTTTATTACTGCCAATGATCTCTAAAATATTTATGTCAATCTCTCTTAGAGCTTTGAATTTTACTCTTCATATTAAATACAATGGAGAATGCTAAACACCTCGAATGTGACGTGATGTTTCCTCATTTGTCGTGAGTGAACCTGTTTGAATTGAGCCTCATCTTTTCTTCAAAATGTGTGATTTTTTATTTTCCCTTATGTTTTCCAAATCAATAAATCTTACCTTATGGATATCTCCTCTTTCACTCAACACATATTTAATGAGCTGCGCCCCAACTGTGTCTGTTTCTAGAAATAAGGAGCTGAATAGAAGTGACCCCTGGCTTTAAGCAAGTCAGTCTGACAGGCTAATTAGACCATTCATTCATTTATTTAGTAAATAGCCTTTCATACTTATGAGACTGAAAGACTTGGCTAGACTCTTCGCCATCAGGGGTAATCCAAAGAAGTCTGGGTCCTTGTGCAGGTTACAAACCAGTGATGGATCAAGAAAATGAATTATATTAAACAAAATGATATAGCCAGGAGCCGAACTTGACATTGCTACAGGTTGGCCTCCTACTCACAGTTAGGCCTTCATGTTCTCCTGTTTAACACAATTCCACAGAACATCAACATCTGACAAAGCCGGTCTGCAACCAAACGTAATGCTATTCCAAAAGCACGTGGGAACGCAGGCGCTTTCTCCCACCTACAGACACCAACATCCCCTGTCTAGACGAATGTGAAGGGCTGTAGCTGCCTCACCGATTTCAGCTCTAGCCTTTGGCCATTCTTCCCTCCTCCTACATAAGACTTTTTAGGGTGTCCAATTACAGAGTCACTCCCACTTCCTGAGGAACTCCAATTCAGAGCAAAGCCTGTCTTCCCTAAACTTTCCCCAAATTAACCTAACAATCCCTAATCCTACATCCTTTCTAATGCCCTTTCCATGTGATGCCTTATGGCTCATCCTGGGCACTCTCTCTCAGCAATGAATAACAAGTTCAGCGGATGTGTTTCTGGTGGTCTTTGGCTAGCGAGGACCCCCAAGTGTGAGACTTGAAAGGGGATACTGTGTTATGCCTGTAGCTCAAACTTTCTTTTCTCCCCTCTCCAGGGGCATTGAAAGGGGCATCAAGAATATGAAAACGGGAGACACTTGAACTCTTAAATTAGGGGGTAGGGAATATTTTATTCATGTATTTATTTGTTAATGGACTCATATGCTGCCTTGTTCCAAAAATAATAAAGGCTGGATAATATTCAATGGATTCTGAGGCACAGAGGGCAGCTGAGAACTGTCATCTAAAGACACTCTGACCAAAGAAACACCTACAGATAATGGAACCCTAAAGTAGAATGAGGGTATCCCAAAGGACACTGATGCCTAGCAGGACACCCATTCCCCCATGGCCGGGGGTCCCTCTACACTTTCCTCAGCCAGGGATGACGTATTTATCACCTGCTTGAGGTTCTACTTGACTCCCTGTTCCCCTAGGCATTGAGGGAGAGTCTTCATTTCCATCTAGGTTCTCAATCCTTACTCCTTTTTGAGGGTAAGCTCAGTCTGGTCTCAGGATCTTAAAAAAAATCATTTTTTTTCTTTAGTTTTAAAGAATTTTAGAAGTTCTAGTTCAATCCTCAGGTAAATCAGAGTTACCTGATCTTGCTCAAACCGATTGATTTTCAAACAGAGCAACAGTATTTTCATAAGAGGCATTTAAAATAGGCAGGAATTTGAGTTTTGCTCATTGCAATGGCTGAGGGGAACTACTAAGCATTCAGTGGCCTGAGGCCCTGCAGTGCCCTGGACAGTCCCACGCAGGGAAGACTGAGCCATCGAAATGCCAGTGGCACTCCCGTTGGGAAACATCTCACCTGTGGATGCGCAGTGTCTATCATATCGAACCCGGCTGCTCCTCCCCATGCCCAGACCAGATATCAGTAATCGATGATCGTATGTACTCTCCGCTGAGCTGGATGTGTTCTTAACATGCAACCCCAGGCATGCCCTGGCGATCGGATTTGGTATGGAAGACAAAACCTAATTGCCATTCCTGCCCTCACCTCTTTTCTTTTTAAGACTAAGGAAGGTTCATGGTTCTTGAGACCAAATCTTCACCTGGCACCTTAGTCCTATTCTATTGTCTATCCCTGTATCTGTGCCTTGGTCACCTGGCCGCTCTCCCAGTACTTCTAAGACAAGGGCCCTGTCGGGAGTGTGAGCTCTCGCCTGGGACCCACACCATCCCGACAGGTCTGATAATATAGGCCTGCCTGCCAGCATCACCTCTCCGAACAAATGCAGTGGGCGAGCTACACCCTCTAGTGGGAAAACCACATGTATTGAATAGTATATGGAACTTCTTTGGAAGAATAACACCCAAAAGAAAGTCCAACTCAAAGAAAATGAAAGAAAAAAGGCAAGGGGGTGGGGGTGGGTTCCAGGGCTCCTGGAAAGTGCAGAGGAATCGCTCAATTCAGACCTGGCTAGATCCAATATCTCAAAAAATGTTGCCAGAAGTTTTTCTCTCCCCTGTTTGGATCCATCCATGTTTTCATTGATGGTGTCTTCATTCTCAGGCTTTGACCACCACCCCACTCAACCCACATCCTTGGGATGATTCCTGAATGAGTTGTTAGGGCTACAAGCATGCCTAACTCTCATTAAAGTGAACTGACTCACAAAGCCCTGCAGGAGCCGGGGTGAGGCAGTCCCCAGTATAGGGTCAGAAGAGGGCAAAGAATTGTTCCCCAAAGAAATATGGAGGCACCATCGCCAGGAGAAACTAATGCAAGTCAAGCAAAAACAACAGATCTCTTCTGGATGCCACATTTCCACCCTCTGAGTTGAGGTTGCCCTCAGGCCTGCCTGAAGCTCCACCTCCTGCTATTTTCCTGCCTTCACTACAATTAACTATGTAACCTATTTGCATCATAATAAATATGACACTCCCAGGACCTGAAACACTTTACTATCCTGGCGGAAATGTCACCCAGGGATCTAAGCCTCCTGGAAAACGTGCTTCATAACAATACAAAATGATTTGACTTTCAAGTCCCCAGACAATGGCAGGTTTGTTGTCCTAATGTCAGAGGACCCCAGGCCTTTATGTTCTCCCTCATAAAACAGACAGTGTCGAGAGTTAGGCAATTCACTGAAGTTGTGTTACGGGCTTCTTCTTCAGGCACCGTGGACTCCCTCCACTTTCCCCTTCCAGGCCTTGGGATGAATACCCAGTTTCAAGGCTTTCTTTCCCAGACAGTGGAAATGATACATAGAATTTCAAGGACTTCCTTCCTTCCCTGCGTTGGTTTAGTATCCACCCTACCTAAGTGCTAAAAGGCCTTTCCTGTAACCAGGCCGCTGGCCGCTGGCTGGTAACTGCAGCGCAGTCTCAGAGTTCTTATATTCTCTCCTGCCTCACTTTCAAGGCTATTCAAAACAAAAAAGTTTCCTGAAGATCTGGGATAATACAGGGGAATAATGGTTAATACGGTATAAGAAATATGTCAGTGTTTGGTTAAGAATGATAAAAATCCAACTGAAATTTAGTTCAGGACAGACAAGAAAGGTGTGGGCTCATGCAATTAGGAGGAGCCCAGGTGAGTCTTAATTCAAACAGAGCAGTATCCAGAGGCTTAAGCAATACCAAGAGTCTTCCTCTCCACCTCTGCCCTCTGCTAGTCTATGAATTTCATTAAATGCTGGTTTCATCATCTCCCATACACACTTCATATACATGATGAAACAACGGCTGCTCCCACACCAGGCCTGTGTCCTGACAGCTCATGAAGCAGAAAGGGGAGCGTTGCGGGTGAGGAGAACCCTGAGGCCCAGCCAGACCCTCTTCCGATCAATGTGCTACTACAGACCCCCGACTTGGGAAACAGAACGGCTTTGCAGGTGGTTGCCTGATAACCCCCAAAAGATTGAATTAAAGCACAGAAATGATTAAATCATATCTATTTGATTATTTTATGTTAAAAAGTCTATAATTTTCATTTAAACTATGTGTCATATTTTAAGAAAATATGGCATATTAAAAACTAAGATGGGTGACACTTATAATTCCAATTTGAAATTTTCCATTGAGTATTATTTCCATTGAGTATTCCATTGACTTAAACTTAGAGTTTTACGTTGAAAGAATAGCAATTTAATTAAGACTATTTGCATTTTGAGGAGAAGTTGTCATTTGCGGTATTTATATGTTTAATTGAATAGAGTTATAACATTTATTTACTTGGCAGGGTATTGTTAAATTTAAATTCTTAAAAGGAAAATTTGAGTATATTGGATTAATCCACTCATTAACTTCTTCATTCAACAAAACTTAACTCTATGCCAACCCTCTCACTCTGTCTCCCCTGCCAATGTGCTTGTTTTTAAGAAACTGATTCACCTGTATAGTTACTTGTCTGCCTCCCCTTACCAAAATGAAGGTACTAACTTCTCACAATTGTCTCCTTGCACCCAGTCCAATGCCTACCCCCAGAGCAAATCCTCAGGAAATATTTGTTAAATGAATGAATAAACCATGTCGGGCTCAAAACACAGCGAGCTTTTGAAAACAACTGTTTTCTCCCTGTGACTTTTGGAATTTAAGGGCCACCCATTTCTGGCCCAGTATGGAGCACACCTAGTTGGGCCCAGGGCACTGGCATCTTCCCTGTCTCTCCTGGTAACAGCTGAGGGAGGTTCGTACACCTTTGGCCTATAGGGGGCGACTTGTTCACTCCGCCAAGGGCAGGGGAGTCATAGGGTGTGCAGCTGGGACATGGTGTTTGTGGAGGAAACTGTGGTGGAAATGACAGGCTGCCACCAAAGCATTTGGGGCTTTGGCTGTCTCATAAACAAGGGACAGGTGTGTGCTTTGAGGTGTAAAGTCTAAGCAAAAAGGAGCCATTGCCACAATTCACAGGTGTTAGGAAGACACATCAGATTGTCATTTGGAGAGAAAAAATTACAACAGTGCACAATTTAGTAAGTAGGAATGTGGGTTTTGAAGTCAGATCGCTCAAATTTCACAACAATTCTCTGCAATTGACTAGCCAATGATGTTTAGCAAAATACTTAACCTCTCTGAACCTGAGTTACATTACCTATAAAATGGGGCAAGCGATGCTTACCTCATAGAATTCAGAGGAATTCGATGTGATGATGTATCTAAAATGACTGGTAGAGTCACATGGTGATTACGAGAATGCATAAACAAAAACAAACACACTTAAAACAAGAACCTGTGAAGGAGAAGCTAGAGCCAGGATTAGACAGAGAGACACAGCGAAGAAGTAGTGAGACAGAAGCCCATGGGAGGAAGAAGGGTGAGTTGAAATGGGTGTTTGCAATTATATCAAGTGTAGCTGCATGGAGACTGGACTGATTCAGCATCTTCTGTGCTCCTCTGGCATCTGACATCCCACCGTGCCAGGATCTCCCACATTTCATTGAAGTGTTCTCTCTAGATGAGGTCTCCCAGTCTGCCTAGTGACAAAGAGTTTGCTAGCCACCTCTGCAGCCCTGGTATGGAACAAATTCCTGGGTCCCATTTGGTCTTTTAGCAAATGTTGGCTGATGATGAATAGTTCTTGGTATTTCAAAGGGTTTTCTTTTCTAAAAATAACTTCTTTACCCTCATGCCTCTAGAGATCAGGCTAAAGGATGTGTGCTAGCTGTAGTGACAGGAAAATCATGGTAAGGTTAACTGTTAAAAAGAAAGCAGGTTCAGTTTCCTAAGTTTTATCCTTAATCTTTTCACTTTCTGGTAACATAACCTTGACCTTGTGCAGTACGGTCCAAATTAAAAATGAAAAACAAAGGCTTCGTTCCTTGATGCTCGCTCACAGCTCCTGTTCATAAAATTCCCATGCAGGTGTTTCTTCTTTCCTTTTTCTTTTGCCTAATCTACCACCTTGTGTTCAGTTTTGCAACTGCAATTCTCTCTCTCTATACCTATGTACAACATCCTTTACAGGATTTCCTTATGTAACTAGGAGAATTCAGGTTGCTTTAAAAGGAACTTCAGAAACATCACATGCTGAGAATTCAACTATATTTGTAACTTCAACTATAGCTGAGAAGAAAGGAAGGAATAGAGGCCTCTGAACAATCAAACGATAACCACTAACCTCTGTGGAGCTTTGCTCTATGTCAAGCACAGCTCTAAGTAGATTACAGACATTACCCACAAAGAACAAATAAGAGCAAGAATGTGCGAAAATCGGAACCCTTGTACACTGTGAGAATGTAAAATGGTATAGCTGCTATGGAGAAATGAAAGGTAGAATTGATTCAGCGATCCCACTTTGAGGCATGTATCCAAAAGAATGGAAAGCTGGATCTAAAAGAGATATTTGCACACTCATGTTCATGGAAGCATTATTCACAATAGTCAAGAGATGGAAGAGCAGCCCAGATGTCCATCCTTGGATGAGTGGGAAAAATGTGGAATATACATACAATGGAATATTATTCAGCCTTAAAAAGGGAGGAAATTCTGACCTGCTACAACATGAACCTCAAAGACATACAGTATTTTTTGGAATATAAGACATACTTTTCACCCCAAATTTTGGAGGATAATGGGGGTGCGTCTTATAGTCTGAATGTAGCTTACCTGGCTATTTACATTTACATTGGTGAAATATTATGTTATTTATGTTATTAAATATTTTACCACATTTTTTGCCTCAAATTTTTTTTCCTATTTTCCTCCTCTAAAACCTAGGTGCGTCTTATAGTCTGAAAAATATGGTAATGATAAGCCAAAGAAGCCAAACAGTAAAGGACAAATACCACATGATTCCACTTACATGAGACACCTAGAGACAAAAAGTAGAATGGGGCCCTGGCTGGTGTAGCTCAGTGGATTGAGTGCAGACTGGGAACCAAAGGGTCCTGGTTCGATTCCCAGTCAGGGCACATGCTTGGGTTGTAGGCCAGGTCCCCAGTGAGGACCATGTGAGAGGCAACCATACATTGCTGTTTCTCTCCCTCTTTCTCCCTCCCTTCCCCTCTCTCCAAAAATAAATAAATAAAATCTTTTTTAAAAAAAAGTAGAATGGGTGAAAAATTTTTCATCAAAAAAGATGAAAACGTTCTGGAGGTGGCTGATGATGTGGTTGTGAAACGGTGCAGCCAAGAGGAGGGGTCCAAAGAGGGATTTGTAATGGGGTCCAGAAGAGCTTGGAAATAATTGGCTCCACACCACAGGGCTACACCCGCCCTGAATGCTGGCAGCTGTGGCCAATTGTGGGAGGAGCCGTAAATGAAGCTGCAGAGAAAGATTGGCTCTGGGATTTAAACCCAGGCAGGGCAGCCACTTGGTGTCTCTTTTTGGGACCACATGGCTTGGGCATCCTGTTGGGACCACGCAGTTTCAGCAGAGTGGGGACCACGCGGCTTGGGTGAGAGTCAGGACCACGTGGCTTTGGAAGTGCTCCCTTTTTGCCACGTGGATGGTGCCGGGAGCCTGCCTGAGATACGGTACGCCAGACGGGGCAGAGGGAGAGGGAAGGACTGTGTGCGTTTATGCATATTCTAAAGAACTTTAGTCTGTACAACTTCTAAATAAATAATCATTCCTTTCCTTTTACGTCTTTCCTCTGGTGGTGGGCGAAGCGAACCTGGTAAGGGGGTTCACCCGAGGAACACCCGAGGGGAAAAGAGGGACGTCTTTCATATCATTCACTGCCCCCATATGTTCTGTAACAGTTTTTGGCGACCCAGATGGGACTATAAATTGCCCGTGGCAGACCAACCCCCTCGGGTGTGGGAGAGTGAGACTTAGGAATCTTCCCAGTCTCTGAGAATTTCTCTGCACTCCTGAGGGCATTGGCCGCCTAATCACGCCTGGAAAGGTGAAAAGGAAATGAAACTGTGAATGGAGCAGAGAAGTGAAATGGTTTGGTTGAATATTTGTTTCTGAACACTGTTTTGGAATAATGGAGTTGTGGATAACGGTTTGGTTAGTATGCTGTTTCCAGGTTGCCCCTGTCTGCTCACTTACAGTTTCAGTGAGCCCAGGTGGCACTAAGGGAAACTGTACTCAGGTTTGGGGAGGAAGCAAACCCCTAGGCTCTGTAAGCCGAGCCTGCCTGTATGTTGGGGACTGGACACCAAGCCATGTGGGTGCACCACCATTTTGAGTAAAATGGAGGATGAGCCATGTGAGTGTCCCACCATGGAGGACAGGTCATGCATATGCATTGCCATCTTGGTCAACCCAGCATGCATGGGCGCTGCCATGTTGGATCATGGGCCACATGAGAGTTCTGCCATCTTGGAATGGGGCAAGGTGGTGGGCTGAGGGTTCTCTTCAGATTATGGGCTGTGCGTTTCTGCTGTGTCGGCACTGCACCAGTCAGGTTCTCTGTGCAACTGGTTCTGATAGAGATGGCTCTGGTTCTGAAGGTCATGAACTGGGGTCCAAGGGTGACAATCTGATTTCTAGGGTGTTTGCAAGGTCTAAGCTTCAGAAAGCTGCAGGATGTCCCTGTGAACCTAGGGACTTTCAGTGGAAGGTGCCTATAGTGCTAGGGACTTTTAGCTGCCACATACTGAGTTTAAGTACTGAGCTTAAGTATAGTCCTTCCCAGTGTGGGAAAGGAACAGGGATTAAAAGTGAAAATTATGGTTAAGTCTGGATGGGTAAAACTATGTAGGAAAGGTTGTAAAAGTTTTAAACCTGGAGGAAAGGAAACCATAACTACTTGTTTTCTGGTTTTATGGGAATGTGGTTTCAATTTGCTTTTGTTTCTGATCGGAAATCCTCTGTATTGGAAGACCTGTTTTAGGTCACCTGAAGACCTAGGGAAAGTTACTTGTAACCAGTTGGGGAGAATGCCTTTGCCGGTCGGGACCCAGGAAGGGTCATTCTGGGCTGATGAGTGTTTTGGCCTAAGGCAAAGGAGCATGTCTCTGCCAAGAGACCGGGCCTGGAAGAGCATATCTCTGCGAAGGCACCAGTGGACGTACTGGTACAAGAGAATACCTCTACCTGTATACTGTTCTTATGGAAATCTCTGTGTTTTGGATTTTGTTCTGTATCTGATCTGAAAAGGAAATTAAAGATTGCAGGGAAGGTTAAAACTTCACATTCTGTAGAAAGTGAATAAGGGAAAATGTAAAATATATAAATGACAAAGGTATATAAAAGAATATCAGAAGGAAAAGGTTTTTCCTTCACATTTTGTATTTTTTCCCCTACCTGATCCCTCCAGAATTTGGCATTCTGAAAGAGTGAGTAATGACATAGGTTTCTTCACATAAACCCATTAAGACCAGTCATCAATGGTGGTTTTATTAACCAAGACTTTGACTGGAATATCAGACCGGAAGGAGGCATGTCTGGGTTCTGGTCATCGCCAGAAAGCCCTGAGGAACTGGGATTGACTTGTGAAGCTAGCAAAAGCCCACAAGAAAAAGCCTGGTACATTGGTTGGTTGTGTGGTTCATGGTGGTCTTTTCAGGGAAGGAACAAAGGTTGCTTTCCTGAAAGATGGCTAAAAAGGAACCTGTAGGCACAATGGAAGCCTCAAGGACTTGAGCAAAACAACTGGTACAGGCGAAGCCAGGTGGCAGATGTGTGGCTCTGCTTCTGTGCCCCGAGGGGCGGACTGAGAAGTCAATCTAAAGATTCCCTGTGTGAGTTCCAGCAAAGCGGACTTAAAGATCATAGGTGATCCAGGCTGCTCTTGGTGTGTTTATGCAAACTAACAGGCAAAATTAAAAGCTGGACTCAAAGTAGTCCCTTCAATAACAATGAGGGTGATCTTAGGGAGAAAAATTGTGGTACAGGGAAAATCACAATGCTCAGTTTTGGACATCAGAATGGTGCAGCTAACTGTCTTAAAAGTTTAGTTTTCATTTAAAAGTTAAAACTGGGTTTATAATATCACCAAAAATGTTCAATTTACAGTCATGAAGGACCTGTCAAATTGCCACTGTTAGATTTCATTGCAGCAAGGGCCTTGCAACAGGATGTCTCTCCCTACACCCCCCCAAAAAAAGTCTCACAGGCACAGAGACTGGCTCGGGGATTTTTGTGTAAATTAACATGTGTTCTTCCTTCTGTTTTCATAGGGTGTATGCCTAGGACTTCATTACCTGAGTGATTGGTTGCAATATAGTCCTCATTTAAGGAGCCCATCCTCATCATCGCCCCCTAAGACTCAATGGTTTGACTGAACTAAGTAGTTGGGTAGGGGCAGTCTGCGGGCTTCATTTTAGAACTGATTTTCCCTTTTCTGTCCTAAAGGCTTGGACAGAAAGGGCTCAGAAATCTGAAAGGAGGGAAATCCTAATATATTCCCCTCAGCCTGAGTTCAGTATAGTGGGACACAAGGGTTTCAGATAAATGTAACATGCCTTGCACACCTTCCTCCAGATAAGCTATTCTTTACCTGAGTCCCTGCCTTTGTCATTTAGTGGTTATGATTCAATTGTGCTTCCAACTCTTTCCAAATCTGTCACCTCCAGAATACAACTAGGATGCCAACTGTCCAGTAATACCAGCCTATGGATACCAAGCCTGCAACTTCCTGGTGCCAGCCAACTGACCTGGATTCTGTAAGGTCCTTTCCCTTACAGGAAGGACTCCCACTGTGCTGCACCCACCTTTCAGGGCACCCCTGACCCAAAGGTAGATAGGACAACATCCATGTCCAGCCGGAGGTTGTTACAAGAAGATGAGACCTTCGTCCATTGTCCTTTATATGATTATAAAGGGGTTGTATATCTGAAAGGAGGGATTTGTAACAGGGTGCAAAGAGGGATTTGTAATGGGGTCCAAAAGAGCTTGGAGATAATTGGCTCCACACCACAGAGCCACACCCACCCTGAATGCTGGCAGCTGTGGCCAATTGTGGGAGGAGCCGGAAGTGAAGCTGCAGAGAAAGATTGGCTCTGGGATTTAAACCCAGGCAGGGCAGCCACTTGGTGTCTCTTTTTGGGACCACATGGCTTGGGCGTCCTGTTGGGACCACGCAGTTTCAGCAGAGTGGGGACTACGCGGCTTTGGAAGTGCTCCCTTTTTGCTACGTGGATGGTGCCGGGAGCCTGCCTGAGATATGGTACCCCAGACGGGGCAGAGGGAGAGGGAAGGACTGTGTGCGTTTATGCATATTCTAAAGAACTTTAGTCTGTACAACTTCTAAATAAATAATCATTCCTTTCCTTTTACATCTTTCCTCTGGCGGTGGGCCAAGTGAACCTGGTAAGGGGGAGGAATCCCCAGGGGAAAAAAGGGTGTCTTTCATATTGGTCATCCTCCCATCTGTTCTGTAACAGTTGCACAACAATGTAAACATGTATCCTTAGATGCTGCCAAACTGTTCGCTTACAATGATTAAAATGGTAAATTTCATGAATCAGGGAAAAAATCCCATTTGATATAGCAACAACAAAAAAAAATACCTAGGAATAAACCTCACCAAGGAGGTAAAAGACCTGTACTCAGAAAACTACACAACACTGAAGAAAGAAATCATGAAAGACACAACAAATGGAAACATATACCATGCTCATGGATCATATCATGGAAGAATCATCATCATCAAAACGTCCATACTACCCAAAGCAATTTATAGATTCAATGCAATCCCTATCAAAGTACCAATGGCATATTTCACAGATATAGAACAAACACTTCAAAAATTTATATGGAGCCATAAATGACCCCGAATATCTGCTGCAATTTTAAGAAAGAAGAGCAAAGTAGGAGGGATCACAATACCTGATATCAAACTGTATTACAAGGCCACTGTAATCAAAACAGCCCGGTACTGGCATAAAAACAATCAGATAGACCAATAGAACAGAATAGAGAGCCCAGAAATAAACCCAAGTCTCTAATTCTCTATGGCCAATTGATTTTTGACAAAGGGAGCAGCAGCATAAAATGGAGTAAAAATAGCCTCTTCAACAAATGGTGTTGGGAAATCTGGACAGTTATATGCAAAAAAATGAAACTCGAGCACCAACTTACACCACACACAAAAATTTAAAGTGGATAAAAGACTTAAATATAAGTTGTGACACCATAAAAGTCCTAGAGGAAAGTATTGGTAGGATAATCTCAGACATTCCACGCAGCAACATCTTCACTGATATGTCCCCTAGAGCAAGGGACATAAAGGAAAGAATAAACAAATGGGATATCATCAAAATAAAATGCTTCTGCATGGCTAAAGAGAACTGTATTAAAATAAAAAGAACCAACCATATAGGAAAACATATTTGCCAATGATACCTCAGACAAGGGTTTGATCTCCAAAATATATAAAGAACTCACAGGACTCCACTCCAGGAAGACAAAAAACCCAATTAAAAAACGGGCAAAAGACTTGAATAGACACTTCTCCAAGGAAGACATACAGAGGGCCCAGAGACATATGAAAAGATGCTCAGCATCACTAGCCATCAGAGAGATGCAAGTTAAAACCATAATGAGATACCACCTCACACCGGTCAGAATGGCCATCATAAACAAAGCAACAGGTAAGTGTTGGAGAGGATGCAAAGAAAAGGGAACCCTAGTACACTGTTGGTGGGAATGCAGACTGGTGCAGCCGCTGTGGAAAACAGTATAGAACTTCCTCAGAAAACTAAAAATGGAACTGCCTTTTGACCCAGCAGTTCCACTGCTGGGATTATACCCTAAGAATCCTGAAAAACCAATTCAAAAGAACCTTTGCACCAAAGTTCATAGCAGCACAATTTACACTAGCCAAGTGCTAGAAGCAATCTAAGTGCCCATCAGCAAATGAGTGGATCAAGAAACTATGGTACATTTACACAATGGAATTCTACACAGCAGAGAGGAAGAAGGAGCTTATATCCTTTGCGACAGCATAGATGGAACTGGAGAGCATTATGCTAAGCAAAATAAGCCAGGCGGTGAGGGACAAATACCATATGATCTCCCCTTTAACTGGAATATAAGCAACAAAAGAAAAAAACAAGCAAAATATAACCAGAGACATTGAAATTAAGAACAATCTAACAATAGCCGGAGGGGAGAGGAGAGGGGATTGTGGAGGGAAGGGTTTTCAGGAACTACTATAAAGGACACATGGACAAAACCAAGGGGGAGGGTGGAAGCAAGGGAGGGAGATGGGATTGGGTGGGGTGGGGAGGAGGGGAGGAGAGAAAATGCAGACAACTGTAATTGAAGAAAAATAAAGTAATTTAAAAAATCATTCATGTACAGATTCAAGACTTTTTATTGGCGGGGCTACCAGCCTTCCTTTTTGATACCTGTGCTAATAAAATCTACATATGCCTCTCCCCCGCCAAAATTAAAAACAAACAAATGAGGTAGTTTGGTAAATTAAAGATGGTCACACATTCTTTGCTACTCCTTCAATAAGAGGTGAAGTCTTATCCCCCCTCCCCCTTGACTCGGGGCTGGCTTAGTGGCTTCTTTGACCAACAGAATGTGACAGAAGTAAGTTCTGGGACTTCCAAGGTTATATCATAAGTCTTGTGCTATCTCCTTTTGCTCCTGAGTGCTTTCTACCAGAACGCAAGCTCTGGGCTGTGACAAAGCCAAACCCTAGGGAAAGGTGGCCTGAAGGCATTCTGATACATAGCTCTAGCTGAGCTCCTGGGGGGTGGGAGCCTGCTTCCAGCCTGAATTGCCAAGGCAACACCCAGGACCCTGAAGTTAGTTGTAGACTCCGCTGACATCTAACCTCAAGCTAAAACTGCCCCGCTGAGCCCGGTCAACCCACAGAATCATAACAAACTTTGCTAAGCCACTAAATTCTGCAGTGGTTTGTTATATCCATCTTCACCCAACAAACTGGAGGCTTGGAGGTGAAGGGCTTGACTGTGGTCTCTGTGCCAGTTAAGTGGAGGAACTCCTACTTGAACCACCTCCCTCTGCCCCAAACCCTGCATTGCTGACCACGAAGTACAGGTTCTCAATCAAAACAGCTGTAGTCCCCAGAGTCGTTACTACTTCCCTGGCGTCGGACTCCAGCTGTTTCCGGGACGGTGACACTGTCCCCGCCCCTTCCTGAGACGCCACTCTTAGCATGGCGGCAGGGTAGTGACGCCTGTGTCCCACACCCAACAGGGTCCGGATGCGGGCCCGGTCCGGATGCGGGCCCAGCTCCGGGGAACAACACTCCGGAAATACCCGAGCGGCGGCGGAAGCGGAAGCGCACGGCGGTGGGGGTCGCGGGAAGCGTCGGTCTCGATTCTCCCTCCCTCTCAACCACAAATAACAGACGGCGGGCCGGCTTAGGTGAGGCGGCGGCCGGGTGGGCCCGCTGCCGGGGGGCGGGTCACGGTGCCGGGGGGTGCGGGCGGCAGCTGGATGGGGGCTCGGGGCTCCCGACCACCTGGGCTGTGGGTCTCGGCCCCTCTCCGGCCTGTGGCTCCCAGGAAAGCAGGGATTGGGTTCGTGGTTCTTGGCCTTCTAGGCCGCGGTTGTGGGTTTGCCTCCCTGTCTGAACCTGGCCCAAGATACCAGCATACGGAACACGCTCGTGCTCTCGATTTCTTGAGCAAAACGGGAGTTGTTGGCCTGGACAGCGTGGGGGACCCCATCCCACTCCCGGCGTCACGAGTTCCATGGCATTAATGTTAAGTCAGTGCTTAAGCCAGTAAATTGAGAAAGGCCTGTACCCAGTGTACGCAGGGGATGTCCCTGAGCAGGACCCACGTCCTTGAGAGGCGGCCAGTCCTGGGATCCCGAGCCCCGAGTTCTGGTCTTCGTCCACTTTGCCCAGGTCCAGTACCCTTTCTGTGACACAGTTTGCTTGTCGGTGCAATGAATGTGTTGGATGCCTCGGATGTCCCTCCGGTCAGGAAGTCTCTACTCCCTTGCCGAGTTTTTTCCTTGGAGACAGACCTGAAAAGCATGTGTTTCTAGCCAGGAGGTCACCGATGAGAGATGTCTACCTTGTTTCTTTCCAGACCCCAAGCCAGCCCAGGGCAACCGGGCACTTGGGAAGGTTCCCGTGCTTCCTGTGCAGTAGGAATCTCTGCCCTGAAGACTTCGTTTGTAAACCCATAGCAGCAATGTAAAACACACCAATGTGAAAACTAGGAGACTTCTTTTTTTTTTTTTTTTTTTTTTTGTCTTAAAACTTTTTCTTAACTTGCTTGTTCACTTTGGCAAATCTCTTCCTCTCTGTGAATTTGAGATTTCTCATCTGGCAAATGTTGGATTAGGTCACTGGTTCTTAATCCCCTTTCCCATACTCCCAGCACAACTAAAGAACACAGTAATGATTCTATCATGCCAAGATTTTCTGGGGGAGGGAAAAAGTGGGGTTTGGGGGGTACCTATGTAGTCATATAGATTGAAAAGTCTGTACTTGTAATTTTTAACAGTTACTAAGGCTCTTTCCCGCTCTAAAATTTGCAATACCGTGATTCTTATGTCCTCTTTAGGTGAAGAATACAGGCATTTGTGTGTGTGTGTGTGTGTGTGTGTGTGTGTGTGTGTGTTTAAATGACTGTGTACCCTGGAGGTACCCACTTTAGTAAAAAACATAGAATAGGAGAAAGAGGAGCAACTGTATTTCAGTGAGGTAAAATGACAGTGAAATAAAATTGGACCTGCACTAGAGCTGAAGAGCTGGATCCTCACTTCATTTAGAAGTGCTATTTTCTGACTCTGACTTCGGGCAACTCAGCTTCCCTCTCTGGGCCTCACTTTCCTTATCTGGAAAACGAAGGGTTGGACTGTATGATTCTTGACCCTTTCTGCCCTATAATTCTGTTTTTGTTTTTTTAAATCTAAGCAGTTTGATGGATATGGTGTGGCATTTCTTTAGGAAAGAGAGGCTGTCCTAGATGGGAGACCTTGATGATTTTGATGTGAGAAATGTGGCCAGATCAAGCAACACGCAAGAGATTACTTTGACCAGGAGTAAGCTGAAGCCCGTAGAAACTGAAGAAAGGCATTAATCCTGAAGGGGAAGGAAGCCCTTGACCAGATAGGGTGATGAGGACACGGGGAAGTTTTAAATGGGAGAACGTATTTTTGATGAGGGTAATGAAAAGTAATTGAAGTTACAATAATTGAAATGACTGAGTTGTGAGATACTGACGGTACAAATCTAACTCCATTTGGAGACTGCAAGCTTCCTGGAAGGAAGACTTTGTCATCACCTAACCTTAGAAGGATGGATTACTTAAATGAGTGGTGGATGGATAGATAGTAGCAATCAAGAAGAGGAGTTGCCACAGAGTTTTAAGAGAGATACAGAATGAGGAATTGATACAGAATTGTGAACAATTTGTAAAAGAAGAAGTCCCTGAGCTCTCTGGTTGGTTGTAAGGTGATTTTCTCTGCCGGGTAATGTATATAATAAGAGACAAATACATATCCTGGAGGGGCTGGTGTGATTGAGGAAAGGAGTAATTAGAATAATTTAGGGATGGAGGAGGATGTGGACAAGATGGAACAGGGATGGGAAGTTTTTAGGTGTGACATTGAGACAGTAAAGGAGTGAGTTTATGTAGATTTGTAAATATCAGATGTTGTGAGAATTGTGAGCAGGTGTTAAGACCTCTATAGTGGAAACAGGATTAAAAGGAAAGTAAGTTGATTTTGTAAGCAAGGAAATGTTGGTGCTCCTCTACGAGAAGTGGAGATAACCTTCAGGGCTAAGGATTCAAAGACTGAGATAAATTTGGGAGCGACCAGAAGGAACTGAACTAGTAGATAATAGTGTAGTTCTGTCTGGGATGGGAGGAGCTTTGAACTGGCAGGGTGAAAGACGAGCAAGGACGCCTAAGAGAAATTGCGTTATGGAAGGATCCAAGTTTAAAGAGTGCTTACAAATAACACAGGATTGATAGTTAGAATGTACTTGGGCCTCCAGGAAAAAATAATGCTTCCTGTGGCTAAGGTCCTTCAAACAGACAGCCACAGAAGTGGGGCACCCTGCGCTGTTGTGGGCTGCTGTGTGGAAGCCTTCCGTGGACGGACCACAAACCTAACGTGTGAAGGAGGCTGCAGTCAGCGGCAGTTCTATCAGAGCACCCAGAAGTCCATCAGCAAGCATTGGGGTGTATCTCCAGAATGCAGGGAGACAGCCCAGGTGCAGCGGACTGACTTGCTAGGGTGTGTAGTGTGGGTTGGGAAGTCTTAATCCCAGCCTGAACTCTCACACTTAATCTGTTCCCTTGGGCAGGTGACTGACCCTCTCTGGCACTATTTGTCCATCTGAAAACTGAGGGTGCCAGTCTTGGACAGGGGCCTCTGGGTGAGCTTCACTGTGTCTGTGCAGCCCCTGAAATTGTGTGTGTGTAGTTCAGCATACTTGGGTCTGGGTGTGTTTTGGTTTTCTCTGGGGGCAAAG
Organism: Micronycteris hirsuta; assembly: GCA_004026765.1. Lineage (NCBI taxonomy): Eukaryota > Metazoa > Chordata > Mammalia > Chiroptera > Phyllostomidae > Micronycteris > Micronycteris hirsuta. Next base: position 24,429 of record PVJI01003133.1, read on the forward strand.
AGGTGCAGCTTTCATCATAGTCGCATATGGGTTCAGGGCCCGGAAAAAATTAAGAAGTGTGCGTCTAGGCCCACTGTGAAGGCCCTTTCAACTTGTAACATTCTGTGATTCTGTAATTCTGTCAGAATGACATTTCTTTGAGATTTAGGGCCTAAGCCCCCAGAACTTGCTAACTTTTAGAAATACCCAGTGCTGCGCACCATATAGTCTTCACATTTTTACACTCACCTGTTGTTCATACTCAGCTCCGCCCTACCCTGCCCGACTCCTCTGCAGGCCAGCTCCAACCTGTCATGTGTATCTGCTGCTGGTAGTGGGGATTTCTCTCCTTTCCGCCTGCCCTTTTACCTACTGCTGATTTGGACCTTTCCTACTCACGTGGCACATGGTGATGTTTTGGAGCTGAGGGTAGGAAGAAACCAAGACATAGAAAACTAGTCATGATAATTTTCTATTCTCACTTGCTTACATCTCTCATCCCACTGAAATAAAAGCGTGCACGTACAAGAGAGGCACCATCATCAGTTGGGACTTTGCGTGCCTCGCATGCAGGGATCCCAGGCCTCTATTGCCCAGTGCCTGGGATGAAATGCTTGGCGTGGCCTAGCTGATATTTCGTGTTAATGAAGGTGAAGCCGAGTTTCGTTGCAACGATTTTGGTGTCCTTTGTAGAGTGTGAGTGGTGGCAAGGGAAGTCTTTTAATGTAAGGGAAGCTAAATTAGTCTTTACTGAGGAAGGTTTTTATCTCCTGGACATTTCCAGGGGCACCTAGTTAGACTGGAGAAGACTGATGGGGTTGCCCTGTCTTTAGTCCCCACCAAGGGCTTAGCGTAAGAGGGAGGGAGGGCGGTCACTACTCTGCCTACTGCCAAGTAGGTAGCTGACATGACCAAGCCTTCGATTCCAGCTATATGACCAAGTCTTTACTTCTAGGTGTGATATGGGAAATAGACAATTTCACCTGAAATTTTTTTAGTGTTTCTCACTGAGGCCCTTCAGTAATGTTAGTGCATACTGTAGGTTCAACAGATTTTTGTGCGCTTGCTGGAGTCCTAATATCTGTATAATGTTGTATCATGTCATATCTGTGATTAAATGTTTCTCTGAGTTCCAAACAAGTGAACTTTTATACACTCAGTCTATATGGTTCAGAAATTCAAATGTAGGTCGTTTGCCAGGGCTACTAAATCTGACTCACACAAAACCCCAGCATTGCAAAATAAAAAGAGACAATTAAAAGTGGATCATAGATGAGGGTGTAGATCATAAGTGATGTGAGTTTGGTGAAGAAAAAGAAGGGCTAAGCAAGATTTTTATTTAAAGGATGAAAAGTTAAGAACATGGTGTCTGTGAACAATTAGAGTTGTAGAGATTCTTAATGGTGAAACATTAAAGTGTGATAGGTAGAGAATTGGTCCGTAGTTGGATTGTTGTGTGCTAGTTAATAGTCTTGTTGAGTCATTTATGTGCTGCAAGGTGGCTGTTTGTGATGTGTCCTTATTAGAGTGACATCTGATTGCATTTTTGCCAGAGTTATAGGCTTGTTGCTGAGGTCATTGAGTGCTGTGGTAGCAAACAGGAACATGAAATGGTTCTTAGTAGCCTTGGGGCGACTGGGTGCATATGGAGAGATGGAAAGACTGGTGGCTGTTCATACATCAGATGCTTGAAGATTTATTATGAGCAAGGACTTGTTATCACCTAGGGGCAGGAGGCTGAGTTCCTTTTCCTTTCCTGGCAGAGACACAGTGAATAAAAAACTGCACAAGTTGCTATAGCAGAAGTGCCCGGAGAGCTCTGAAGAGGGGGTGACTAGGAGAAGTTTTCACAGAGGACTTAACATTTAAACTAGATTTTGAAGGCAGATTTTTAAAAAAACAAATTAGTGGCTTTTTAGGCAAAAAAAAGGAAGGGAAGGGTATTCTAGTCAGAGTCAATAACTTATTAGGGATGAAAGATAATGTTCGTGGAGGCTCTGGGTGTCCAAAGGAGCAAGTGGTGGGGTTGAAAGATGACATTGGAAAGGTGGCTTGAGACCGGATTGGGAAGATTTTGTCCTAGAATCTAGGATTCCTTGTACGCTGATTTGGTCATTGTTTGTTTTTTTTTTATTTTTTTTATTTATTTTTATTTTTATTTTATTTTTTAGAGAGAGGGGAAGGGAGGGAGAAAGAGAGGGAGAGAAACAGCAATGTATGGTTGCCTCTCACATGGCCCTCACGGGGACCTGGCCCGCAACCCAGGCATGTGCCCTGACTGGGAATCGAACCGGGACCGCTTGGTTCCCAGCCCGCGTTCAATCCACTGAGCTACACCAGCCAGGGCTCATTGTTTGTTTTTTAAGCTATATACATGACCAGTGTAAAATTTTCAGACAGTGGAGAAGAATATGAAAAGTAAACCTGTTTTCTACTTTTTCTAAACCTCTGTTCTCATTCCCCAGAGGTAACCACTGTTAATATTTTGTTATCGATCCTTCCAAAGTAACGCATGCAAACATAAACATATTTGTCCTTTTTCTTTTATGAAAATTCAACATCTTGCTCTTTTCACTTAGTATGCAATCAGAAGAATGTTTTAAAAAGATGACTCCAGCCCTGGCTGGTGTGGCTCAGTGGATTGGAGCGTGGGCTACAAACCAAAGGGTAGCCAGTTCAATTCCCAGTCAGGGCACATGCCTGGGTTGGGGGCCAGGGCCCCAGTATGGGCCACGCAAGAGGCCAGCACACATTGATGTTTCTCTCCCTCTCTTTCTCCTTCTCTACCCTTCTCTCTAAAAATGAGTAAATAAAATCTTTTAATAAAATTAAAAAAAAAAGATAACTCTAGCTTCAGTGTGGAGTATGGTATGATAAGCATTTATTCAGCAAATTACGTATTGTAGGCCTCCTGTGTGGCAGGCAACGCTCCAGGCCCTGACGACACAGTGGTGGACCTCACTTAGGAAGCCGTCGCAGTGGCCTGGGTAAGGGCCACAGGCCTGAAAGCCAGCAACAGTGGCTGCAAGAGCAGTGGTGTGGTGCAGCTGGTCAGAAGAGCAATCAGTGACTGTGGGAAGAGAGCGATCTTGCAGATGAAGAAATGGGTGCTTGGTGAAACTGAGTGAGGTTAGCTAGGAGCACAAATTACAATCCAGGACTCCTGGTTCCTTGGAGTTTCGCTCATTTTAAATAATTCGGTTTTATATTTTCTACTGCCCTTCAGAAGACAATGTTCTGTATCTTTTGTGTAATTATTTTTATTAATTTGGATGTGGTCTGTACTATTGTAATTACCTTTGTCTGTCTGTATTTTAAAATAAATGTTGTTTTACCTACGCTTTACAGGCATCATTTCTGCCTCTGGCTTGCTGCTTCAGTCTGCTCTGCTCTCTGCTTGCTTTCAGGTACTTTGAAGTGGCCAAGAGGGGAGGTTTGCTCTTTGATACTGGAGGCGACGCAGCGATGGGTCCACGGAAGAAAAGCGTTAAAACGTGTCTCATGAATAACGACGCCGCTGAGGAAACAGCCTCAGATGAAACGAAGGACTATATGAATCAACTTTCCCATGAAGTGCTTTGCCATATTTTTAGGTAAGATTGTTTCTTTTGTTGTAGAAAGTTCTGTTGGACAGCCATTTTCCATCTAGACTGTGCTACATTCCAGGCTTCTTGGAATTTTTACCGACGGGCAGATTTGTTGACTTTTGTTATTACAGCACCGTGTGTACAGAAGGCAGTGTTCCGGACGTGTTTTACCACAGCCCACAGTGAGAAGCACATTTTTGCTCAGTAGACAGATAGTATGTGATTGAAACCAAGGTTTTGTGAAACAATTCCCATCATCGCCATACACTGTGCATACATAAAAGTTGTTTTGTGATGACATTTTTCAAAATCTTTTTTTAAATTATATTTTTATCCAAACTGCATTATAACAATAGTTAAATAAACCAAAAAAAAAAGAAAGAAAGAAAAGAAAAAACCTGACTTTTTACTTTCCCCTGCTCTATTCTTTCAGTCATTATCCATTCATTCAGTAAGCAAACCCTAATATATTTTGTCACTGGAGTTAAAGACCCGAGTTTGAATCCTGAGTCTCTCATTTACTAGCCGTTGACCAAGGATAGGTATAAAGATGTTATAATAAGGGTTCAATGAGATAATGCTTTTAAAGCAGTTTACACACTTGCATGCTGTACATGCCTGGTGTTAATAGTTATGATTATGTTCTGCCTTTTTTCGTATCGCTACGTGGTCTTCGTGACCCCCATTTTAGTCATAGAACACGATACTTATCTTTGCCCTTGTTTTCTGACATCTGGATTGCTTCTAGTTTTTCTCTTACGCAATTAACTTTTGTAAGCATTTGGATTTTCAGTTATTTTAGATTATTTACCAGGGGAAGTTTTCATAGGAAGTTCTTAGAAATGTTTCAAAGTTTTAAAAAGTATTACATTTGTAAATTAAGTTTTTAAAAAGCGGCAGAGTTCCGTTAGGGAACCACGGCTACTTTATTTCACTTTGTTTTTCTTCTCTAACTTAAACGTGCATTAGTATTTATTTTCTTCAGTTTGTTACTCTGTGACGTAATGTTTGTTCAGTTCTGTCTGGGAATAGGAGGCCTAATGAAAGTAACAGATTTTTTTCTTAAACAGAACAAAATGATACTAAAGTTCATCTTACAGAAAAAAGATTACTAGAATAGCTAAAATGTTTTGGGAAAAGTGTCTAACCCTACTAGATACTGAGGTATATTATAAAATATACAACCTTTATTTAAAGATTTGGAATTGGAAAAGATATCCAGACAGTTGGATAAAGCAGACAGACTCCATATGTAGACTATATATGTAGATTCAAATACATTTGGGGACCCAGTTTATGATAAATTTGGTATTTTCATCAATGCGGAAAAACAATGGATTATTCAGTGATGATGTCACAACCTGAAAACCATTGGGAGAAAATAATAAAAGCATGTTCTTACTTCATATCTGACAGCTAAATTCTAAATGCATCAATGAACTAACAATGACGCTGTTAAAATGCCAGAAGACGTCATAGGTAAAACTGTCCCCAGGCACATGTGTTCCTTAGGTGTTTGCTGAGCGACGGGAGGACATACTGTGAGCAAATTGGACCATTTTTTAAATTGAGAGTAGGTCAAATACTATTTAGCAGTTCAAACAATATTCAGAAGGAAGGGAGTCAAGCAGAACGATGTTACTCGGGTTCTGATGCAGAAAAACACAGTACATTGGCAGAATGTAAAGAACGGTGAACTAAGCTGAATACTTGAATTTGGTATGAGCTGTTTATTCTAAAAAAAATGTATTTTCAGGCTTCTAGAGTTTTTATCTGAGGACCCACATATTAGTTTTTGAAAACTACTTAGCATATTTTCATGAACCAAGACAAACCATGGTTTCCTTAAAGGAAACCTAAGCCTTGCCCTGCGTGCCATGTCAAACACAGATTTTCTGAAACATATTTGATCTGCCTTTTGAACTCCAGCCTACTGACTATGTATCTATGAAGGAAAAGTAACATTTCTTTTTCTAAGGGCAAATGTGATATAAGATAAACTTCATGTGATCACTGAACTATTTGTACTTAAAGGGAGTATAATACTAACTCAGGCAAATAGTTTAGATAAAAGTGATTTGGGGGAACTGTTTTATAGGCAAAACTTGATTTAGAAAACAAATTCAATATTTTTCATTGTTTATAAAATATGTAGTTGTATAGTTTCTAAAAATTATCCTATTTATATCTAAGTTATGGAGACTGTAAATTAAGTTGGCAGTAATACTTTTTTTAAATAGAGAAATTGATTTGATTTGATTCTCTTTATTTAAATAGTTTTAAAGGGGAAGGGAGAGGAGCCAGAGGTAGGAAAAAAATGGAGTAGAGAAATATTCAGCAGGCATACTTGGACTTTTCTTTTAGAATGAGCTTAATTTTTAGGAATTAGCTGAGACCCAACAGTGTGGGCATCTCTTCCCTTTCTTCCTCTTACCCAGCTGTGGATGGACTTTTGGCAGATCAGCTTTTCTGAGCCTGCTTCACCACTTGCAAAATAGAAAAATCATAGCACCTACTTTATCAGTGAGGGTTCTAGCAGGACACGAGATACACCCAGCTGGGATTTGAAGATGAAGGGACTGTTTAGAGCTGTGTGGTTAGGGATAAGGGAAACAGTGAGGGATGTTGAAGAATTCAACCGGGTGGGGGGGGGCACTAGAAACTGCAGAAAGCCTTTGCCTGGGCCTGTCGTTGGCTAAAGTCAGCTGATAGCCAGAGGGGCAGGGCACACAGCCCAGCAGAGAAGGGAAGGGTGGGGGAGGGCTGTGTGGCAGACACTGAACAGCCTACCTTATAAAGTTGTGAAACAGTGACTTCTGTCTGTGATAGCATACCAGCTCAGTAAAGGGTAGTTTTAACGTTTTTTAAAAAAAAACAATCTTGTTGTACATGGAGGGGTGTTGAGAAAGAGAATGAGATATTCTAATCTTTCAAAATATATATATGTATTACTGGAAACAGAACAAAAGTAGAGGTTAATTGAAAAGTTTCAGGAAGGAAAAATAATGGGAGGTTGGAAAGAGGAACTTGCTGTTCAGATGAAGTGTTCTCACTTAACGCTTTTGCAACACTTTTATCAGAGTATGTGATCTAAAAGGTGGAAGATCTTGGGAAAAATGATCTACTACAAACCTAGTGTACATGTCTGTTGATGAAGAAAATAGTAGAGCTTCTACAGCGGGGGGTGGTGTGGGAGCAGAGAAGAGTTTTTTAGCCACTACAGAGGATGGATTCTCTAAAAGCTGTGAAATAAAATTGGCTGTGCTCAGATTGATCAATACTCTCATCGTCCTTGCATTCTCTTATTATTTTGCTTTGAAATGCACTGAGATTTCTTTCCTCCTTTTTTTTTTTTTTAATTTTTTTGGGAGATTTTCTTTGTCCTTAAAAACTTAAAAGGAGAAAGACATGTTCTATCAAACGCCCTATGGAGGAAGCTCAATACTTTATTTAGATACTTGAGTATTTGCTGACGTCACTATTTTTAGTACAAAACCATAAATGCATGTTAATCTTAAAACCCTGTGACTATTCCTAAGGTCTTATTTCATTTGAGGAGTAGGAGAATGGAAGAAGGAAAAAATAATCCATCAGGGAGAGGAAGTACTTAGCCACTTGATAAATTTAAGTTTCTTTCTCTCACAAAGGTACCTCCCTCTGCAGGATATCATGTGTATGGAGTGTCTTTCCCGGAAACTGAAGGAGGCAGTGACCCTGTACCTGAGAGTTGTGAGGGTCGTGGACCTGTGTGCAGGGCGCTGGTGGGAGTACATGCCGAGCGGTAAGTGGATGTAACGTGCACGTGTAGTTTTCTACTGGGAACTACCAATGACGTTGCCATGGTCACTTGTCATCAAATGTTACTTGTTGCCTTGAGCTAGACAAGTAACCTGTAGGTAAGGAGGCAGGATTTTAGGTGAATTATTTAGGTTGGGTAAGTTTGATAAAATACATTTTGTCTGATGTATTATTGTTTTAGTGGTCTGTTTTTTTTCATTTCCTATTTGCTTCAGGAACTATATCAGCCTGTTTCACAAATACATGATTAGAGAATATTATTGAGACTTTTATTAACGACATATATGTCGACCATAGTAGACAAGGTGTCCTTTGTTTTACGATGCAGGGTTTCATAGTTTTCCTGTACCCTTTGACAGCACCCTCTGGTTAAACAGATATGCACCAGTTTTTCTAAAGCTGCTCTAGTAGGCCACTTCTCGAACTTGAATTTCTTAAACACTTTTAAAAGGCCTGTACTAGGTCTTGGATGTTTTCAAATAAGGCATTGCCTTGGAGGTAAAGGACTCAAAGGTAACAACAAACAGACCTCAGATCCAGGGACCGTGAGTAAAGAAAGTTGCTGGCTTCCGTTAAGCAGGACACAGCTGAAAGGGAAGAACCAAAATTAAGGGCCAGTCAGGCTTTTTTTCAGTTAACATCAGTCCATTAATTAATGCTGTTTGGTTACTGTTGTTTGGCAATTTGAAATGTCTTCTTTAACCACGTTTCATTGCATGTCTTTTTGAACCACCTTTCAAGACATCCAGATCCTGATATTTTTCAAATGTGATGGGGCTGGGCACAGGGAGCCTTCCTGAATGCGGAGGGCTGAGGAGGTCATTGTCCTGCATTGTCCTGTATGTGGAACAGGACAGGCTACCTCTGGAATACTGGAATGTTGCACAGCTGGGGTACTATATCCTTTCAAGAGCATCTTCCGTTACTTGGTAACTCTTGTCAGTTGGCCATAGTTAGTTAACAGTATTGCTTTTTGCGAAGCACAGAACTGAGGCTAGAACTTAGCTTGGGAGAAGGTAAACCATGGTTGTCTTAAAATATTTGAAAGAAACCATCCTAAGGGAAAAGGATTCATCTTAATTCTGGAGAGTGATCATTTATTGCAGAAAAGAAAAAAAATAGGGCCATGTGACAATGACTGGTGTGCCGTATGATAGATTGGCTTTGATGGAGGTTAGGCCAGCAGGAGCTGTGGAGAGGGCATCAGCGCACGGTGTAAGGCAGCAGCAGAGGAGAGCTCCCACTGGATAGAGTTTCAGAAGGATTCGTGTGCGCATTGCTGACTTCTTTCAGACTGTGGTAAATGCCTGTGGCCCAAGGCTTCCCATCCCTGCAGTGAATATAAAAAGAGAGTCAAAGCAGTCTCTAGCCTAGAATAAGCTCTTACTAACTACTTACTAATGCCATCCTGACCATTCTCTGGAATTGAAGCCCTGATTTTCTATATAATCATGCTAAGATTTTTATATATTGATAGATATTATGGTTTTTATATGTGATCTCTTTGGATTCTCATACCATCTCTGTAAAGAAGGTGAGAGTTGACCCACATTTAGTGTAAGGCAATGTGTGATATGCAATGGAAGAGAATGGACATTGGCAGTGGTCATGTTTAGTTCTGAATTTGGGCTCTGCCACTTGGTAGTTTTAAACTCTTTCAACCTCATTTTTTTTTTTGCATTTGTAAATGGGGTGATAACCTTGTTCATTGTGTTGTGATAATAGATGAGAACATGTATAAAATGGTTAACCCATTGAGTGGCTCAGTCAGTAAGGTTACAATACAGGATAATAATATAAACTGTTATAATTAGAGAGACCAAGTCATTTCTGAGGTCCCTTCTTACTCTTTACTTTTATGATTCTAGAGTTAACATATCATCCAGATTAGCCCTGTACAAATGGAACAACTTTTGAAAACTTGAGTATATAAGACTTAGTGATTTGGGGCTTTGTTTTTATTATTGAGAGCTAATATTTTTATTTGTCATTAGTGAGCAGACAGTTGGCTTTCTGACAGCCTACATTAAAAAACAAAAGACCCAGATAATAAAATGTCATCTCTATGAGACTTTTCTCCCGCCTTACCTCACCAGCACGTCTGCTGTGGGAGTGAACTGCTTCCTTTTGTTCCCCGGTGGTTGATCCCCACTCGGGGGCACAGCTGGCCCCCCAGATGAATAGCCGTCTGTCAGTGCAGCGTCCTCGCAGCGTGGGTCACTTATGTTTTCTCTGCTAACTTGTATCCATCTCTTTTCCAAAAGAATGAATTGTCTAAAACAGCAATTTGCAACCAGTGTGCCCCCTAAAATTTTAAAATGACCAATACCGGACTATTTAGTCAGGGACACTGACCTCTTTTCTTTTAAATGGTCAAATATAAAAAAAAGTAGTAGCATCAGCCACACAACAGTAGCCATCTGGTATGAATGCCTTTTCTTGAACCGTAAACATATAGGTCATATAATAGAGTTGCATCTTATTGGTCACGTCACATATTAAGGTTGCATCTGTTAATTCTTTGTACCAGAAATCCTTATATACAAGTATAGGCACCTGATTTTTAAAAGTCATTTTGGAGCCAAACAGGTCATTACTATTATTATTAAGTTCTTTGTAAATCAAGAATTGTGGGGGAACTTTGCCTGCAGAGACCCCTGTCCACTGCAGATGAGAAAAAGTCTACCAAGACAGGATCTGCTTGGGGAGGAAAGGTGGCTGATCTCTCAAAGGAGAAGGGCCAGGAACCTTTTCCTCAGTGGGCTTTTATTGGTTCAGTTTGCACAGGAATACAGGTAAAGCTCATCAATCATTGTCAGGCAGTAAGGATCAAACAAGAGATAACATTCCGAGAACTATGAGGGCTTATTCTGAGTCAGGGTCAGTTAGCTAAAGGGCTATAAAACTTTGGGAACAAACTCATTTTATGCTTGGACCCTTATCAGAAAACTGAGGACATTCTCAGCAAAGCAGGTTTCACAGGATTTTATGCATTCTTTCTGAGGCCTGATCACCCTGGGGAACCGCCAGTTCCAGCCCAGGGCTGCACCACCCTCTGGCATTTTTTCAGATTTAAGTCAGGCAGGGGAGGTAAGGCAGCCAAGAGATTAGGAGACTTCTTACAGACAGAATGAAGACTCAGGCTATGTCAAAGCCAAGGGGTGAGGGTCCATCACCCCTCTTTCTGTGGCCCCCCAAATCCTTCCTTGGGGGCCCCTTCATGACCGTGTCTGTCTTAGGTTGTTCCTCCCTTGAGAAATCTTACCCATCATTGGCTAACCAGTCATCCACTCAGGGCCAAGCAGGGTGAAGTAAAGGGGGCAGAGGCAGCGCCCCTGCCAGGGAGATAAGCTTTGTCTCCTTAGTGGCTTAGAGTCCCAAGGTCTCTCACTCAGCCTTAGCCATGGGGGTTACAGCTTCTGAAACCAGGCAGGGCGGTTCCCAACACAGAATTATACCTATTTTTTGTCAGATTGGCAAAAAATAGATTTTTTGGTGTGCTGCAGAATTTTAGTAATTAGTTTATGTGTGCCGTGAGATGAAAATTTTGAAAATTGCTGGTTCAAAACATCTGGGGAGTGATAGTTAAACACAGGACAGAGCAGTTACTAGGAAATGGTCAGACTGAGAGAATCTGGGTTGGGACAGATCTAGGTTAGAACTGAGCTTTCTGAAGATGAAGATCACATCTTACTCATTTCTTCAGTCGCCTGCTCCACAGAGCCCTGGAGGTTTTATGGACCACCTGGAGGTTTTAAGGACCATGGAGTACCTTTTGGGGGAGACAAAAGTGACTAGTAAATGTTGACAAACAGAAAAATGAACTTGGCTCTAAATATCTTTGAACTTCTCAGGCTTCACAGATTCCAGTTTTCTGACGTTATTGAAGAAGATGCCAGATGTCGAACAACTCTATGGCCTTCACCCTAGATACCTTGAGAGGCGAAGGGTACGGGGCCATGAAGCTTTTAGCATTCCAGGTGTTCTGGAAGCTTTGCAGGCATGCCCAAACTTAGTGGTGAGTGCATCTAGCTGAATATTTGACATCAACTCATGGGTGAAATAAATCAAAAGATAACACATGTTCACTCGCAGGCAAATTCCACCCATAGCAACTTTTAAGTTGCATTGCATACTTAACATTTTATGGTACAGAAGTAGAAGCTTTGATGCTAAGTTAAAAGCCTTTCTTATGCTTGCTTTGGCATTATTTCCTAGGGCGTGGAGACTTCTCATTTGGAGTTGGTAGAATCCATTTGGACATATATGCCACATGTTCATATTTTGGGGAAATTTCGGAATCGTAATGGAGCATTTCCAATTCCTCCTGAAAATAAACTGAAAATTCCTATAGGAGCAAAAATTCAAACTTTACATTTAGTTGGTGAGTACTGTTTGTCAGGTCACTTGTGGCTTCTTTAAATGCCTCATAACTGAATATTCACTGAAAGACATAAGGATAGTTTTAGAAATGGCTTTGTTGATTGGTGATGGCAGAAGATACGCCTTTGAGACTTGTATAAAAATGTCCCATTGAAGAGCCCGAGTTGGAGCATGGGGGAAGTACTGCTTTACAAACAGTCTATTCCCTTTTTGAAGACAGTTTGAGTAGTTTTGAAAGTTGCGGGGATTTTATTCGTTCGTTTGTTTTTTCAATGAGCCAGATCCTGCCATGGTTTCCCGCTATCCCCCCTTTGGTCCTGGCTCTTCCCTCTGGAGCAGAGCCCTCCAGTATAACTTTCTGTGACGGCAGCAACGTCCTGCCTTTGTGCTCTGCCATATGATACCCACTGTGGCTGGTGAAACAGAGGCACTGAATGTTTTATGTTATTTATCCACTAGCCACATGTAGCTAGTGGCTACTTTATAATATAGCTCAGCCCTAGAACATTGCGTAATAAAAAATACCCTCGCTATAAGGATTTTTTAGTAATAATTTTTTTATCTAATAAGAGTCCTTATTATAGCGCTTAGTCTACTTGTATCTTCTTCAAGCAGAAGCTTTCCCTGTGTTCTTCAACCCAGAGCCAGTGGAACACTCTGCCACTTCTCTGTTTCCCTGGGAAATAGGGAGGAGATGGTCTTTTTCAAAGCCACCTTATTTGCAGTAGGCGCAGTGTGCATTCTCTGTCTAAATATTCTCTAGTGTTCTATCCCAATCGAGAAAGAAGGAAGAAGGCAGGCTGCTCACTTTCTCAGCATCATGGTGACTGACTCCTACCACACATTTACAAACCCTTAAGATTCATGTATTTATAGAAAGAACTTTAATCTCTGTCTCTGGATATCATCCAGAAATCATGATATTTAAAGCCAGCTAGCCTGCTTTTGTGCTGAGAAATTTCGTTTTCTCGCTGATGGGATAGTGGGCATTGATAGTCAAATAGTAACTGTGTGTATTGTTTCTCCGTCTTCTTAATTTTGCATTCAGTACCTGTTTTCATCTTATATCCACAGGGCAGACATATCCTGGAAGGGTTGTAGAGTTATGAGAAAGACTTATGTATATAAAATATAGAAGTACTTTTGTTTTAAAGATTTTATTTATTTATTTTTAGACAAAGGGAAAGGGTGGGAGAAAGGGAGAGAAATATCAATGTGTGGTTGCCTCTTGCACACCCCCTGCTGGAGACCTGGCCTGCAACAGGCATATGCCCTGACTGGGAATCGAACCAGCAACCCTTTGGTTCGCAGGCCAGCACTCAGTCCACTGAGCCACACCAGCCAGGGCAGAAATACTTTTTAAATCCTATCTTCCCATGTGCTTTTTCTAAAGAACAAAATACTAGTATGTTTATGATTTGTTTAAATTGTAAGTCGAACTTGATAGACTGTAACTGGGTAATTTGTTCTGATAAAAATATCCCTGAAGGATACTTTATCAAATCGAAAAGTAGACTCTTGCACTTAGACTCAGAATACAGAGTTTCCTGGTGAATTTCTTGCTTGTTCTTTTTTTGGAATATGTTTTAGGAGTGAATGTTCCTGAAATTCCTTGTATTCCAATGCTAAGGCACCTTTATATGAAATGGGTAAGACTCACTAAACCACAGCCGTTCAAAGACTTTCTTTGCATCAGTTTACGAACTTTCGTCATGAGGAACTGTGCAGGTAATGCTTCGTTATGGTAGAATTATACATACGGTATTCTATTCTAAAAATACCCTAAAGCAAACTCCGCAGGTACATTCATAAATGAAATTATATTTTGCCACTACTCTATGTTTTATAACTTATTCCCCTTGTGAAAATAAATATACTTTTTGTTTTAAAGATGGTAGATGCATGATTTGTGTCTGACCCATGAGGAAAAAAGATGTCACCATGTTCTACATATTTCTAGGCACTTTGGCACTTCTACTTTTTATAGGATTGTTTTAATAGATTTCTGTTTGCTTTCTTTGTCTCAGGTCCCCTAATCATTCTGTGTGTAAATAGTTGTCTGATCTAATCTATTTACGTGAAAGCATAAAACACTGCTTTTATGGTGCTAGTTTCCTGGTCAGAAACCTCCAGTGTTTCCATTTCCCGAGAGTGTCAGCTGCAAACTATTCTGCTTTAAAGTTCACAGTAACCAGGGACCTTCTCGATAGCTTTGTTTCTGCCTCCTCTCCAAGCTATACCTTCTTTTGTAGTCAGGTTTTCCTGCAGACTGTCCACAGCCAAACCACCTTTCACCCGAGGGTCTTTCCTTGTGCTCTCTGTGTTGTCTTGTCCTGAGTGACACGCTTCCTTCCTCCTCTCCATTTGTATGTGTCCTTCGGTTCTGCCTCTTTCCACGTCCCTTCCTCTCTTCTTTCTTTTTTATGTGATATAGAAGATCTTGTTTTTGTACTTGATATGTTCTGCGTTTTTATATTTTTATAATTTTTCATATTAGTTTTGTCTCCATGTCAGTTACAAGTTCTTTGGTAGGACCATCTGGTGAACTTCCATACACTTAATACAACGCTCGTTACATAGAGAGATGTTTAAATGATTGAGCTATGTTACTTGAATGAAGGATCAAATTTTCAACTTAGCTTTTTCTCCCTTTGTTATTTTGAGCTCCAAACTATTAAGACTTCAGGTAATTTATTTAAAAAAAAGATACTGAATACCTTTCCCATTTACTGACTAACCCTTATGCTAAATAAGTATACGGTGAGCAGGGCAATGCTTTCATTCTAACAAGTATAAACGGGAGCGAGCCAACAACTTGGCTGTCATTTTCCAGAAAAGAATTTAAGTTATTTCAGCTGCTGGTTTGAAAATTTGTCTTTAAGTCAGTTTATATCATTTGATTTAATTTTGTTTTTCCTTTCCCCAGGTCCCACAAATTCCTTGAAATACGTCCCTTTAGTAACAGGCTTGGCGTCTGCCCGAAACTTGGAGCATTTGGAAATGGTTCGAGTTCCTTTCCTTGGCGGTCTTATCCAGCATGTAGTGGAAGACAGTTGGCGATCAGGTGATTTTCTTTAGTTACTAATATTGTATTTTCTTAAAAAAATTTTTTTAAGATTTTATTTATTTCTTTTTAGAAAAGGGAAGGGAGGGAGAAGGAGAAGGACATCAATGTGTGGTTGCCTCTCGTGCACCCCCTACAGGGGACCTGGCCTGCAACCCAGGCATGTGCCCTGACTGGGAATCGAACCGGCCACCCTTTGATTTGCAGGCTGGCACTCAATCCACTGAACCACACCAGCCAGGGCTAGTTACTAAATATTTTAAAAATAGATTTTTAAAAATCAGTAAGCTTTTATTTACTTCTCTTTTGAGTCTTTTCAAAAGAAAATGCTTGTTAGTAATGGCACGTTCTGTCTGGTGTGTTTCATGGAGAGTAAGTAACCATGAGCACAGGCTGGTATTCACTTTTGTTTAGCAGTGTTAAACCTTCTTAAAATAAATAGTCGTAAGGCATGTTTTCTGGTTTTTCAACTTTTTACTTAGTTAATAACACATCTATTATATTTGGAATGTTTCTGAGAAATGTTAATAGGAATGTCTAATATACTTTGGTATTAAGAGATGCTTTTTGAGTTGGATACCTGAGGCCTACAGAAGAATTCAGATATTAATAACATGTTTTCATGTTTATCACTTAGATATAGATATGTCCATTAGATGATGGCTTTTAAAAGAAAAAAACATTTTATTCTCTTGGTCCCTTAATTATATTTTAAATAGAATGTTCCCCATGTTAATCATCTCATTCAAATAAAAATACCAAGACATTTAGCTAGTTAGATAATTAATAGTTGAGAACTAGAAATCTAACTTTGGCTTTTCAAAGTATAAATGAAAAATCAAGTACCATTAATAACAGACATTATTATTAACAGTAATAATGATAGTAATACTTGAAACCCAACAGCAATGCACACATACATATGTTTACCAGGGAGTGTTCAGGATTGTCTGCAGTAGCATTGTTCATAAATACCCCAAAATGGAAACAACCCAAATGCCTGTTGTCAGTGACATGGAAAGTTAAAATGTAGCGCAGCCCTGCGGTGGAATACTGTGCGCCAGGGAGAATGAGCAAACCAGCTATAGGCCGCGATGCGGAAATAGTAGAAGGAGCTAGACAGTAAAGTGTACATACGGTGTGATCTTATTTAGAAAAGCTCAGAACAAATCAGTCTTTTGTGAGAATTCATGAGCTATATACATGGATAATTTGTATACTTTTTATCCTCTGTATTTTGCACTAGTTTCAAAAACATGAAACAAAATCAGTTGAAGTTAAAGTCGCCCTGATCTTACTCCTTATAAATACATTGGAGGTTCATCCTTCGGCCAGAAAGTGTCAGGATCCCTTGTTTATAATTCCTGTGTGAGCTCTGCTTTCTGGAAATTCTTACCTAATGATCTAAATAATTTGGATGAATTTTTACACACCACCAGAATGTCTTTTCAGAATGGCGATATCTGTTTTCATTTTAGGAGATGACTAGTAGTCACCGTTGATCTTGAGATATTAATTTGAATGGAAAAATAAACTTAGATTTACTTTTAAACAAACTTTTCTAAAGTGTGAATAAATGCTTTAATAAAAGTACTGTGGTCAAACGAAATGTCTTTTGTCTTGTTCCTTTTCTCCTTTAGGTGGTTTTAGAAATTTGCACACCATTGTTTTGGGGGCTTGCAAAAATGCTCTTGAAGTAGACCTTGGTTACCTCATCATCACTGCTGCTCGTAGGTATGTTCCTCTTCACCTGTATCTTTTGTCTTAGAATGACATGTTTTTTCCTGTTTTACAAAAATTTGGGGGAATATATACGTGTGAAGTTCGATCATGCCTTGTTCAGATGTAAAGCACACAGGAGTTGTTTAAATAGCAGCAGAGTTGTCACTTAGCCGTTGTTTTAAGCTACGACGGGTGACCAGTTCAGCTCCTCTGTAGACCCCGCAAGCTCTGAAAGGCAGTGGTCTCGCCAGAGAAGAGCAGCCAGCCGCCTGGGAGTGCTCAGCGTGCAGCACAGGTCAGCACGGACGCTGGCGCCTGTGGGCCTCTCAGGAAGCATCGTCTCAACTGCCCCGATCTTCCCAGTCAGTTTAGTTAGTTGGAGTTATTTGCTGTTGAGAAACATTGTTTAAAATCAGCTTTTTCAGGTCCTGACCTTATAACACCTTTGTATTTTTAACACATTTTCATATCATTTTATGCCACCTTTACTATTTCCTGTTATTAAGAAGTCTACTTCTACTTTTACTTTAATGTTTTATTTAAATTGAATGAACTGTTTTTCAGTTTATTCAAAAACAGAGTTGTTTCATCAGTAGAATATTAAGAATACAAATAGAACAAAACTGTTCTAAGTTTGAGTAAGTAGCTATCGTTACCTACTGTAGAACTGTACACTTTGTTCAAATGCGACTTAACAGCTAGCATAGAAAAGATGTGAGAAAAATACCAGCAGCAGATTCTTACCTAGACTTAATCAGGTTTAAGAAAGCACTGGAAAGGGTATACGATTCTTATGGTGTAATTCATTGTTATTTAATAGAACTTCAGTGTACCACCTAAGATGTGCCCACACTTTGCAGAATGCCCCTTTAAAGGAAACATCTCTGATATTTTTTAATGGAGGGGAGAAAAATTGTTTGCATTTGACACTTCAGTAAGGTAAACTTCTTTCAGAGCCTTACATTAGGAAGAACCTTTGATTCCGGTCGCTTTTATTTTACTGCGATATGTATCTCTTTGTTCATAGGTTACATGAAGTTCGGATCCAGCCTTCCCTCACCAAAGACGGTGTCTTTTCTGCTCTAAAGATGGCAGAGTTGGAGTTCCCCCAGTTTGAAACCCTTCATCTGGGATATGTAGATGAGTTTCTGCTGCAGAGTAAGACTTACCCCTTTTTTTATTCCCTAGAATTGCTATAGGAAACTTTCTGGACAAGTAAAACCCTGAACTGGGGTGTTCCATATTGTCCTGAATATAAGACAACTTAAAATCTTAGGTGCTCTCCTTTCTGGAAAAAGAAATTATTAATTTAAACGTGAAGTGTCAGTGACTATTTTTTCAATATTGCCTCTGATTTTAGCATGTTATAGAAAATACAGTGATTATCAGAATGCGCTCCCCCCAAAAACCTTTATCTACATTTGATATTGTCTCCACTCTGCTGCCCACGTTTCTTTCCCATTCTGCTTCATTTTTTTCACAGAATGTCATCCTTGGTTCCATTTGTTGAATTTGACCTACCACACTTCTTGAAGCTTTTGACGGCCCTCTCAGATGAGGTCCCATTCCCTGCCCATGCGCTTCATTTCCATAATAAGCCCGCCGGGGCTTCTGAGTTTCCCAGATAGTGTGAGCACACAATGGTCAGTATTCATTTAATGATGATTGCTGCTGGAAGGCTTGTTCAGAGCATTTTCTGGAATGTCCTTACAATGGGGACCTCACCCTTTGGGTTTGAATGCATGTTCGTTCATTATTCAAACATGACGTTAGTCGTACATGCAAGAACACCAGCATGTTTTTATTTTTACAAGTTTCTTCCCCTTGTAGTTTACAAATCTTTTCCTCACCCGACACTATCATTGCAGGGGGTTTCCTTCCTTTGGATCTAACCTGCCCCGTCAGAGCCCAGAGAAGGCTCACTCCCCCGGTCGGGACAGTTGGGTCCCACAGCACGACCGTTGTCCTTGTGCATTTCTCATGTGTGTCACCGTAGGAGTTTTCTTTTTTTTACTTTTTTTGTTGTAGTTTTCATTCATACAGGTGAAGGATTTTAAAAAATCCAATCAGCCATTTTAACAGAGGAATCACTTTTAATCTATATAGCTTTGAAAAAGATCAGCTTTTCACCAACATAGCTTTAAACTGCTAAACTAGTAGAGTAGTTTCATATAAAATCAGTGTACAGCAAGTCCTTCCATAAAGCCCTTAATAGCTCTTGGAGCTTCAGTGAAACGATGTCTGTGTGATGGAACCACGCTTGTTGGTACGAGAAGGGAGCAGTTCCTGCGGTGTCCCATCAGCGCTGTAAGGAAAATGTTCGGCACCTGCTGTGTTTGGCGTCCGGCTCTTTTGGGTTTTGATGAGGTCGCTCACATTCTCTCTCTTTCTATAATATCTATGTAGTAACTTAAAATTATTAGCTTGGTAATAGGTCTTCTTTCTATAATACTGTATTTTGTTCTTCTCAAAAGCTTAAAATGACAAATTTTTTGTATTTAAGGCGGCCACATTCGGCCCGGGGAGAGATTGCCTTTGAGGGCCACCTTTACAGCCAGATATCTCCCTCTTGTGCTCTGTCCCCTCATCGCAGTTTTCAGAGAAAAACACATTACCCTTGCCGACTGTTATACTTCCCAAATAACTCATTTCACAGTCTCTTTCACACATAGTATCTGAGCTTTGACAGTTTTATAAGCTGTGTTTTTATTCACATTTGCTGCAGTTCATCCGTTTTTTCTCATGTAAGTGCCCTCCTCTGCTTCTCCAAGCATAGCCCAGGATTCTCTCTATCAGAATAGGATCCGGGTGCCTCTGAAAGACTAGAGAGGAACAGGAGGTCCCAGGGCACACTCTTTCCCTTAATGTCATCCTTCTCAGTAATTTAGATTTTGAAGCGTCTCTCCAGGAGGTAGAGGTGATCCCTGGGAAACCTTGAGTTACTTTTTTTGTTACAGAGCATCTGGCAAAATATAAATGAAGCATCACCTTTGTCCGTTACGCATGTATGGTAGAAGTGATAGTGCTCGATCGGGGAAATGGACATCCAAAAAGCAGACGCTGTGTATTAGGAACATGAGAAAAGTGACCCAAGGATCACTTAGTACTTCCACGTACTAAGAATACTGAGGGAGGGGTTTTTGTTCACCGAGGCTTGTGGTCGCATTGGTGCACATGAAGGTGGTAACACCCACTGAAAACCAGAAGCAGCACAGAGTCGCCTCTGGGGCCGACGCTTTGGAGAGATGGACAGGGATGGCTTTGAGACCTGCCTATTATTAATCATGGGACCTTGGCAAGTTACTTTTTTAGTCCATGTCTTCTCATTTGTTAAATGAAGGTAAAACTAACATGAGAACGCATGGGCTTTTATTATACAATCTCTTACATTTAGAAAGCATTCAGTGATGGTAACATTTATCATACCTATGGGCTGAATTAAAAGAAACAAAAGTGAGTCCTGGGTGATGTCCTCAGAGTTTTGAGGGAGAGTGACAATTAGGAGACCCTGAGAGCAGGAACACGGTGGTCGTCGCAAAGTACTGAGTGAAGGACGTGGATTTCTCACGTTAGGCTGCAGCCTTTATGCAGGCGGCACTCAAGGAACAGGACTGGGCCAAGATTGACCTTACCAGAGGGAGAAGGTAAGTTTCGAGTCCAAAGGGCAAGGAAAAACTTCTTACCAGGAGGTTAAAGAAAATTGCTCAGCTAAATTGTAAAAGATGGATTAAAGTGAAATTTGCAAGAAAACCAGTAAATACCCAAAAGGGGGACTACAGGAGAGAGACCATGAGCTATATGGAAAGTGGAATTGGAAGAGTTTGGAATAGGTTGGTTGTTTTAAACGTGTTCCGAACTAAAGGTATAAATCCCTGTAACGTGCTGGGCAGCTTCACCAGAGCAACTGGGTTTCTCTGTGTTTGCGTCAGTTGATTACAAGGACTGTGAGAGATGTTTGAATTCCGTATCCCTAGTCCTATGCTGGACATTGAAGATGTAAATAGGAACTAGACATAGTTCCTTTTTTTTCTTCAAATTGTACATAGTCAAATGGACCATCCTGCATGGTAAAGGGCAGATAGATGGGAGAAGCGATGACAGAGGACCGGGAATGACGTGTGATTAACAATGGCGTGAACTAGAATGGGGGGACCTCTTCTGCTCCTAGCACCCCCTCAGCTGTGACAAGACAGTAGGCACTACAGCCCAGTGGCAGGGAAAACGGGTGTGCCTGAGTTAGAAGTCCATTTTCTGGGATGGATGCAGATTTGCTAACCAACATGATGAGCTCTAAAAATGAGTCTGAATTCCCGAAGTCTCACCCAGCTCCAAATCATGGTCCTTACACTGTGAGAGAGCTACCTTTTAAGGTATTATTTTTCTTTTAGAAGATAAAACTAAAACTTCACCATAAGCATGCACAAATACAGAATATCCCTCAGTTTTGCTTCCATTTGGCTTGCTTTTTGCCTTTTCTAAACATTTGGAAGTAATTTTTTTTCATATTAGCTGCTCCTTAAGTTTTAATATAAATTCTCACTTTGCAAAATAAATGTTAGTGTTCATATGGTATACCTCACCAGAAAATGTACCCAAACCGAAATCCGATGATGAACAGTTGACACAGAATGATCTCAGAGAGTGATCATACTGGATGTTAAGATAAAGAATTGGAAATGCCCCCTGACACTTAACCTTCTTTTTTTTTTTTTTTAATTAAAAAAATTTTATTTCTCTTTCTAGGCAGAATGGCCAATGCGGATCTGGTGAAGTATGGTTTGGCTGATGTGGTAGAGAATCCTGGTATTATCACCGATATAGGGATGAAGGCAGTCAATGAAGTTTTTTCCTGTATCAAATATTTGGCAATTTATAATTGCCCCCATCTGCATAATCCATACAATTGGATCTCAGGTACTGTAGTCTTAAATATGGCTGTATTTTATGTCGAGATAATATGTATCTCTGTTTTCTGTCTGTGCTGTGAGTAGCATGCCGAATACAAAATGTAGATCATTTACATGGGTTGTTCATAAAGTTCTGGGCACCTTTGATAACCTACTCGGAAGTATATTCAGTGCCTCTTTGAACTCCTGACGTTTCTGCCTAGAAGTTTGCACTGTCCAGGTTATGGATTCAAGTGCCCTTATCTTTACATGTACTTCTTTGGGCCAGGTGCATACAGTGAAGGTTAGAAATCTGTTGCTTGGGATATAATAGTTGTTTTCTCTGAAGTACTTTTCAAATGACACATTATCTGAGAGGACAAGGACGAAATGGGTGTGTATGTATGTGTGTGTGTGTGTATGTAAAAATATATAAATTACATGACATATTAAACATTACCTTGTACTGAAATTTTTCACCTTAAAATTCTAGGCTGTTTTAGATCCCCCCCCAGTGGTACTTTTTGTTATTGAGGGAGTTCATTTTAAAAGTCCTTCTTAAATACCTAAATCTACAAACCTTTACAGAAATTCAGAACTTGAGAATTTTCATTGTGACACCCTCTTTAACCTCCCCCCACCAACCCTGGCACCTGCAGAACAGCTTCCTCTGCTGTGTGCGTCACCTTGCAGGGGTTTGCATCTGCTCGCATAGCCGTCTCCGGGCCTGTTTATGGGCTCTGGGCCTCTGCTGAGATCGATCCCTCATTAGAATGACCGTATCTCACTCCCCAGAACTGAAACTTATCCCTGGCCCAGCTGCACCAAGAAGTTACTGGGAAATACAAACTTTAGGCTGTAGTGGGCATATAGATCACTTTAAAAAAAAATAACATTTATTGGGTTTTTGATTTGTTTGTTTTCTTCAATACAGAAGAGTATAAAGAAGAAAACAAAAAATGGCCTATAATCCCATCACTCAGAACTCCTGTTAACACTTAAAATAACTAAAAGTAATACATGCACTTGATAATATCAAACAGTACAGAAAGGTACAAAATGAAAAGTCTCCTCTTCTCCAAGGTAACCGCCATCAACAGTTTCTTGTGTCTTCTTCTGGGCAGATTCTTTTGTGCGTATTGTAGCCTACACATGTATAGCATTTAAAATGACTTGTATGTACAAAAGGATCCTGCTCTGTCTATACACTGCCCAATAGCTTGTCTTTTGTAGTGAGAATATTTTTAGAGCTTTCCATATCAGCAAGCGTATTTAGTTCTTCATTCTTTTAATAGCTGCATAATGTTCTATTAAATGAGCGCACCCATATTTCTTTAACTAGTGTCCTGCTGTTGAATAAATGTGTAGTTTGTTGAGTGAATCACATTTAAATCAAGGCGGATTGGTTATAAGCTACCTAGCTCTCACAGTGAAATTAGGTGACGAACATCATAGTTTATAGTCATCCAGTTTTAGAGATCATGAGAAAAGTCACAGGCTTTGAAAGTCCTTGTGGCCTATAGCAAAATTCATTAGTAATGGAAGAAGCATTACTTAAATTCTCTCTGGCATTTCATCAACAGACCACTCAAGATGGACTCGATTGGTTGATATCAACTTAGTGAGGTGTCATGCTTTGAAGCTGGACTCCTTCGGCCAGTTTATTGAGTTGTTACCCAGCCTGGAGTTTATTTCACTGGACCAGATGTTTCGTGAACCACCCAAAGTAAATCACATTTGAGAGAGCTTTTGTTTATTTATTTTGGTACCCAAGGAAGCAAACCAAACAAGTGATATTTTTCTTTGTAATAATATGCCTTTACAGTGTTATAATTGGACTCTACTGCCAGTGCATGAAGGCGTAAATGTTATAATAACGCATGCATGGCCTCTTTTCCTTGTAAATGAGGACTAGGGGGTCTCTAGAGAAGGGAAAGAAAAAAGTAAGTAGGAAAGCTGTCTCCATCAGCTCTGTAAACTGAAGGTAAGCTAAGAGAGCGAAGGTGGAAATTTGAGCTAAGACAAATTGTTACTTGGACTAATTAATTGGGAGATTAAATCTAATGTGGAACCCAAAATGCAAATGAGGATTAGGAATTTATTTGGAAGTGGTTTACTTTACTGCTATCTTTTTATTTAGATGTATGTCCTGGGAAATTTGAGATTGCCTAGTTGAACAAAATGCTGTTTTAAAACTGCTTAACAAATAAAACTTATACTCTCACTGTAATAGAAACTTAATGCTTCAACTCACTGTGTTCTGTGTCGTCAGTCCTCAGTGGTTGCGTCCTCACTGTTGAAGCAGCGCGATAGAGTGAGTGGGGGAAGCTCAGGATTTGAGGTCAGGATACTGGGGTTCAGGGCCCAGCTGTACCACTTACCTGGTCCTGTGCCGTTGGGCAGCTCTCCTCCCACGTGCATCTCACCTGTAAATCAAGCGTAATAACAAATTCCCTTGCTTGAAGTGTTGTGAGCCTTAAATGAAGTCCTGCGTGCCTGTGTAAAAGCATTTCCCATGTAAACATTCTCATGCGGAGATGAGGTGAAGGGTGTAAGCATGTGGTTTTGTCTTGCCTCAGGGCTGTGCTCGAGTCGGTCTGAGTGCAGGCACGGGGATCGGGGTGTCCTCAGCTCTCGTCAGCAACCAGAACTCCAACAACGACAATGATAACAATGCTCAGAATAACGCCAACATCCATGACAACCACCACCATCGTCCAGATGACTCCGACGAGGAGAACGACTTCCGGCAAGATCTGCAACCAGGAGAGCAGCAGTTTGCAGCCGACGGTAACCCAGACCTTTTGTGAGCTCCAGATAGAAATGGTTTTTACTTTAGGTCGTACTTCTTGGATTTTATTCTGTCCCCACCCCCCAACTTCATTTTGTCACTTGACACATTGGGGTCCGGGTTGATAAGGTACATGAAGGGGTGGATGAAATTTGCCTGTCTGTTTGCTTGTTTCAGACTTGTCCATGCAGTGCCTCTCGCCACAGAATCTGTAAGGGTGCGTACAGAATGGGAAGGACTCGTAGAGCCCGTGGGAATTGGGGTACAATGAGCCTCAGAAGTCTGGCTTAACTGAAAGTTTACTTTGAGGATTTGGGCGAAAGAACATTTCTTACTGTCTTCCTGACCAATAGATAGGATTATTAGTTTGAATATGGAGACCATTTTTGGACGTCCCCAAAGATGAAGAAAAGAATACTGATGACGTGGTAGACATTGTGTTAGGTATCTTTCACTTACCTTTCATCATTAAATCCTTCACAACCGTCAGGAGAATAATTACATCAACTAATAAAGGCCTGTGGGATTTCACTTACGTAACTGTCCATCTAGCTCTTTAGTATTGACTGAGCACCTGCTGTAGCCGACCCATGTGGTAGGTAGTTTCATCAGCCCCTCTGTTAATGAGTGTGGAGAGGGTGAAGTTATTTCCTCACCAAACTTTCCACTCTGCTAGACTCGTGAGAACTAGAGAAGGAATCTCTTCTGGCCATCTGTCTCTACTCCTTCCCCTATTCTGTGGGCATAGTCGTTAACGAGAACGGGGAGCCCGGTGACCCAGAACTGCTTTGATGATGCAGGTGTGCTGTGTGTGGAGCCTGATTTCCTGTAGGGCCACTCTCTGGGATGCAGGCCCTTGTCTAGGCATCTGTGAGCGCTGTCTTCACTTCCTCGCCGCTCACGTTCTCTACAGAACTCTCCATTTTGGTTCTCAACGAAGTCAGCAGTGACTTTCTTACAGAAGCTAGTGGTTGTTTCTCCAGTTTCATCTTCTTTGACATCTCAGCGGCATTGGTCATCAATGCCCACTTCTACCTTCCTGAGATGGTTCTTTCTCTTGGCATCTCTGAAACCATTTTCCTGGGTTTCTTGCCAGCTTGTTGGCCATCCCTGCTCAGTGGTCTTCGATTGCACCACTTCCTCTTTTTCACCTTTCTTCTTGATCTTGCTGTTTTTTCTACATGAGCTCATTCTGTCTCGTGGCTTTCGTGCCAACTATATGCTAAGAATTCTAAACCTTTTTTTGCCAGCCTTCATCTTCCTACTTACTGAAATAGTACAGTAATATCTAGCTTCATGCTTTTTATTTCCACATGAGTACTCTTAGGCACTCAAACCTACAGCTATCTCTCCCCTGACACTCTCCTCCTACCAAAAAAAATCACGCAGAAGGTTCTAGGGGTTAAAGAGGGAGAGTGCGGTCAGGTCAGGTATTATCTCTTTTGCCTTGTTGTCCCTGAGTGCCATCATGCTGGTTACTGGCTCCGTCAGGAAGTGGACTTCAGAGAACACAGACCATCCATGGGACACTGGGACAGCAGATAGAGTACAAAACTGCCCAGACCCTATGAGCCCAGTTGTGGTTGTGTGGTCGGAGCTGGTGAAATGGGTCGATTATACACTCCACGGGAAAGTTACTTGGCCGTAGGCTTCTCATTGTGAAACCACTTACTGGTGCAGCAGGGATCAGACATGTGCAAGAACGCTGTGTTTGGTTTAGGAGAGAACAGTGGAGCTCCAGTCTGCTAACATGGAAACTGAAGTTCTTAGTCGATTAGGGACCTGCCTTTAAACAAACACTGAAGGTACAGCATTGTTAAATAAGAGAGCTTCAGTTGCTGCGAAAGGCCGAGAAGCAAAGCAGGGAGCCACGTAAAAGCCAAGACGGTAGAATTAAACAGCTTCAACCAAAGGAAGTCTGGGAATGCCAAAGATGATGGCAGCATTTGTGCAGAAGTGAAGATTGGCATAAAACGTTAGGCTCTGTGGGTCTCTCCAGGTTGACTGTATGTTCACTTGTATGTATTAATGCATTATCAATTGCATTGATTGCTTTAAGTAAAAAATAAGCTGGAGAAAGGCCTTGTGACTTTTGGTCAAAACCATGAGTGGAAGGAATTCAAATAAGAGAAACAAAAAGAAATAAGGAAAAAAAGGTAGTACAGAGATTCAAAATAAAAAAGATGAATGAGAATCAGTGTTAGTTAAAATGACTAACATTGGTGCTTCCACTCCAGGTGCAAATTTAACACTATTTTAAAAATTAGTTACAAATTTGTATTAACATGCTGACTTCCCTTGATGTAGAATGCTAAAACTTTCACATGAGGGCCTCTGCTTAGTTTTGGACCAGCCCTGGAATGAAGCAGAGCCGCCCGCTCTGTACTACTCTGTTGTATTTAATGCCATCCACTTGCGTTAACTTGGCTTGTCTCCTGAAGGAGATTCTTTTTAGGAACAGGCTCTCTTTCTCTTTTGCTGTTTTTTTCATATTACGCACCGCTGGGCACTGAGCACTTGGTGGCACCCCAGGCAGACATGCGCTGCCCTCTGGGGTGTGGCTGAGCTGTGCGCGTAGGGTAGTGTTGGCATTGTCCTGACGCAACCTGAGGCTGGGCAAACAGGCTCAGGGCGCCAGGGCACTGGATGGCGTGCCTTGAATCCTGACCTGACAGCTTTGGGTGTAATCTTATAAAAAGCTGCCAAAGCCAGGAGTTCTTTTATTTAGGATCCTCTTTGAAAAGTGACCGTTTTCTTTTAATACTAGTAAACCAACTGAAGCTTTAGTACTTACTTAGTAAACTGATTGAAACCAGTCTGAAATTGCTTACTGCATTTATCCCCCAGAAAAATGTACATAAAATGGTACATTTCTATTTATTGATAGGCGCTAAGAACTGTAGTAAAGACTTTGATGCAAATAAAACATTTGAGTAATATTAAAATGTTAAAAATGTGCTTTGTGTATTTGTTAATGATCCTTGCTACACATTAGCCAAAAATGATACCGTAGCCTCTAGAGAGCAGGAGAAGAAACAACGCGAGCTTGCCTGCCCAGCACATCCTGGATCAGCCAGCAGGTGCTGTGAGACTAATTGCTGATAGGATGATCCTACGGTCTTCCAGGAGGTGGCTCTTACTACCTCAAAGCAAACAGCTCAGAGGGAGACAAATGGTTGTCTCTCACAGCCATTCCCGGTGACATCTTCAAGGATGAACACGGTGCTTCCTCTCGGCTGTGTGCCTCTCCCTGCTTCCAGCTTCCAAGGGTGGACTTTCCCCACTCCGTGCTCCTTTCCCGTCTGTGATTTCCTCCCCTGTGGAGTAATTGCACACATCTTGTTAATGTTGGTATAGTGAAGCACAATTATATGCTCTTTTTCCATAGTTGGTCTTACAATCACAGGGCTCTTCATTTCTCAGGGGTGCCCCAGTTTTGGCTGCCATTGTGGTTTTTTTAGACCTCAACTGGTTTGACTTTGACTGTTTATTTTGTTTAAGCATTGAATGAGATGGAAGACATGGTACAAGAAGATGGAGAGGTGGTGGCTGAGAGTGGACATGAGACTCCAGCTCATGGTCAGGCAGTTATTCCCGTGGATGTTGATGAGGAGCAAGCAGGTAATCATGTGACTTCCCACTGTCGTGGTTCTGAAAGCTGGGGCCTAGCTCTGCTAATGTAAGGCACTAAGAACGGTTAACAGCATGTTGTGTGCTACTTATTATTGAGGGCTGTGTTGTGTTGATGTTCCCCTTGCTGCATGTATATATGTCTTACTAAAGTTCACTTTTGATTTTTTGTGTCTGTGATAACAGTTCTTTATTGGCATGTACGCACACGCGTGTGTGTGCAGAGAAACAAAGCACTCAAATTGTTGACGGGAAAATAAATGACCTGATTCGATACTTCGCTTGTCCTCTCCCTTCATTTTGGTGAGGACAGCGAGCAGTGGAGAAGTTGTCCTGGTTTAGTGAATAGACCAAGATCGAATCTCCTTTTGCCATTGGGTGACTTATAGCCAGCCATGGAGTCAGAGGCCCTTAAAGATCACCTAATACAACCCTTTGTGTTATAGGTGGGGAAACTAACATCTTTTCAAAAGTTTGGATGTTTTGCTCAAGCCCACTCAGCCAGTGAGAGAGGGACAGAAGTGAGATTAGAATTCAGTTTATCTCACTCCTGGTCTATTGGAAGGCTGCCTTGTCTTTGAGTGGAAAATAGCTCTACCCCTGTTTTAAGCATCTTACAGATGCAGTCGCTTACGCAGTGAACACTGTGTGCCCGCTCTTTGCTAGGCATTGTACAATGTAACAGGAAGAAGATAGGCGGGGTTCCCTGAAGCCTACATTTTACTGAGGGAGAGAATATCAGTCACTGTTCAGAAAGAGTTGGCCTGGACAAGCTAAAGGTTTACAGTGTGTACTGCCAAGCAGATAAAACATTTTGTACAGAAATATAAACACACAAGTAACCAAACTGTAGCGTCCATGCAGCCGTTCAGGAACGCGCCTGCTCATCCAATGAAGCGGACCCGTCCTCGGTTAATGGACGCGGTGTGCTCACCAGTCCCACGGGTGTCCGAGGTTCACCTGCACTTCCTCGCCTTTTGTACATTTGCAAAATTGGAACAACAGCCCATTTTTTCAATGAGCGTCATGCCTGTTGTTTTGATTATATTAACGCGACTTGAGACTTTGAAGTACTGAAGGTCTTGAAGGGGGATACCATGTAGCCTGTTTTTATTTGCCTTTAGAAGTGCACATGTTGGTGGGCATGTTAATCGTACCTAAAATTCCACAATGCTTTAGAGTCAGAGTGCTTTCACGGCTCTCGTCCAAGTGTACAGTCCACTGAAGGGAGCGCTCGGGGAGGTTACATAGAGCCAGGGCACCTCTGCGAGCCCAGGTTCCTGGAGATAGTGCTTTGAGTGAGAACCTTTCTCGGGCAAAAAGTAACCGCTAGGCCTGTGCTTTTTGTTTTAGGACCCAGTGGTCTTCAGCGTGTAGTGAAGCCAACCCCAATTACTGTTCATGACTCAGAGAGTGATGACGAGGAAGACAGTCTAGAACTCCAGGAAGTCTGGATTCCCAAGAACGGTACGCGGCGTTACTCTGAGCGCGAAGAAAAAACCGGAGAGCCGGTGCAGTCCAGGGAGTTGTCAGGTGAGAGATTATGCTGTCCTCTGACCTGTTAGTGGGAGTCCTGAGAACCGACCCACGAGGCCTTCATTTGTTTATATGAGGTGTCCCTGCCACAGCGGTGGCGGGGGGCAGGAAAGGCAGTGGCCCGAGAGAGAGGGGAACCTGGGTGGTACCGTCAAGGGCGAGTGTAGCACAACAGCAGGCTTGTGGAATCAGGGCTCAGGGAAGAGCAGGCGTGAGGACTGTGACTCCCAGGTGGAGGCTTTAGGAAGTGGTGGCATCAGGGGCTCAGGGATTAGCACAAGGGATCAGTCATGAGCCAGCCAGAGCATTGAAAACAGACACTGCCCAGTTCACAGTCTGTGCGGCTGTGCTCCGTGAGTGTTGGTGGCTAGTTCGGTGCTTGAGGGAGTCCTAACTTAATTTTCTTACAATCCTCTGCCTCCCTTTAAATCTGGCCAGCAGCCTTCTGCCATTTGCCTCACCAAAATGCTATAATTCTCTTAACTTTTAGGTTCATGATTCTTCCTTGTCTTTCCTTCCCTTCTGTTTCTCAGAACTATATGCTTACCGCTTTCAGTAAAGGATGAGGCTTATAAAAATTCTCCACTCATTTTTCCATGGGCACCCTACTCCTTAATATGGTAGAATCTTTGGTATACACTTAATACCGAACCTGTAATATATATACTTCTGTGTATGGAGAGTTCAGTTCTTTAGACTTGGAAAACTTACTAACCCTTGACTGATCACTCAGTTCTTATTTTATTCCTTTCAAGAAATTCAGATATCTTTACACTGTGGTTGAAAGGAGCTTTAATGGAAACTGAAAGTTAGGGAGAGTAATGTGACTAGCTGATTACCCTCATGTTACCTAGAAAGTTCAGTTTCTGAATTTAGAACCTAGATCTTCTGTCAGCCTGACAAAACCTGAGCTGTTTAAGCATTTCTCATATATTCATTGAGCCTTACTGTGCCCCAGGTACTGTGTTAGGTGCCAGGAGGGAGGCAGGGAGGTTTAAGTCATGGACTCTCTGGGGAACCTCTAGTCCAGTTGAAGCGTCAGGTCCGAAACATGTATAACAATGTTACAAGGAATGTATCACAGCTGTTTGGGGGTGGGGTGCAGAAGGAAGGGAACAGAGATCCAAGGCTGAAGAATTGGTGAGAACAAGCCCCCCGTGTGGTAAGGGAGAGGAACGTTCAGTTTGGTCTGGGGCATAGAAAGTATGCAGAGGGGAGGAAAGTGGAATGTAGGTGGAATCAGACCATGGCGAGCCTTGAAGGCTGAGCTGAGGAGTGCATAAGCCACGTGGGCGCCAGGGAGCCATAGGGGGTTTTTGAGCGGTTGAGTGATGTGGTCACCATTAAACGTTAGGAAAATTAGTGTACATTGTTCCCTGTCCAAATTTACTCTGACCTATTGTCCAGAATTTATACTGAAATCTTTTCTTTTCCTCGGGCCGTTCTTCTTTTTCTGTAAGCAGTAAGTGGCAAAGGCAAGACTCCACTTCGAAAGAGGTACAACTCCCATCAGATGGGCCAGGCGAAGCAGTTTCCCCTCGAGGAAAGCAGCTGTGAGAAAGGCTGTCAGGTCACCAGTGAGCAGATCAAAGCCGATATGAAAGCAGCTAGGGATATTCCTGAAAAGAGAAAAAACAAGGATGTTTATTCCAGCTGCAGCAGCGCCACCGCCAGCACAGCGGGAAACTCCAGCTCGCTCAGCGCTGCTTCTCAAAGCCCTGACTGTGTAAGGACGGTGGACAGCGGTGGCTCTTCCGAGCCTAGCCCTGCAGAAGTGGATGTGTCCAGGCAGTGTGTCTGCTCCCCCGCTGGGTCAGAGGACTCTGAGGCCGTGGAGGAGGGAGATGCAGAGAGTTCTGTCTGCCCCAGATGCTGCTGTCACAGGCCTCAGGAGCCCCAAAGGAGAACTAGCAGGTGTTCTGATGAGGAACGTCCTTCAACCAGCCGAGCCTGTGTTGTGAATGGCCCGGATGGTACGAGATCCGCCTTTTCCTTTAGGACTCTGCCACAAGGGGGGTCTTCAGGCCCAGCACATGATGAGAGGACTAATGGGAGTGGCTCGGGGGCTACAGGTGAGGACAGGAGGGGGAGCTCCCAGCCTGAGAGCTGTGACGTGCAGTCTAATGAAGACTACCCTCGGAGGCCCCTAACAAGGGCCAGGAGCAGACTGTCCCATGTACCGCTGGTATCTGAGTCAGGTATGACAATGCCGCCAGGACTGGCACCTGCAGGGCAGGACTCGAGGAGGCGTTAGCACGTTCCGTGAGTGAGGTTTCCTATGTAAGGCCAGGGCAGGCTGAGTTCTGTGTTGGGGTTCTGTGATCTTACAGGATTTGGGCTAATTTTCAGCAGTGATGGGGGAGGGGAGGGTATGTAAAACAGCTTGTAAAGCATCCAACCCAGAAAAACTCACAAAGTTAAGTTTCTAAGAGAAAAATACCACTGTGTATATTGACCCTAATTAGGACCCTGATTCTGATGTGTAAGTCCCAGCAGGTATGCTCTGCTCCCCTCCCACACTTAGGAAGCCTTACTCTGGGTGAAGTTGGCAACCTCAGCCAGGAGTTAGGACCTAAAGTTGCTGGGGCTGGAATATCTGCCTCTGCAGTTACTTAGTCATTTTTCCTGAAGTCTAGTTTCATTTCTAGTTAAGTTTGCTAGGATATAAGCAGGTAAGTACTTCAGCTGAGAACTGTTTTGGTGAAGATATACTGAAAGCATATATGTGTATATAATTTCATTAATATTTATAATGTGTATACTAAGGCATTGTGTTAGTTGAGGGTGAGCACATTTTCTTAATCATAATTCTGTTTATGTATCTGACCTCGGTTTTAAGTCATCTCCTCTGCCTTTATTAAGTCATGTATATCTATCAATGAAGAACAATACATTTTTATTTTATCCAAGTCTCCCTCAATATAAAATTTTAAAATCAGCCCCAGAACATCGAGTCAGTGCGTTTTTATATACTAAGTAGAGCTGATTGCATTATGTAGAATTAAACTAGCAAAAATAAGCTTTTATAAGATAAATATGAGAACTTAGGTACTAAACACCATAGTAGCATAAACTCAGATTTAAAGATAGGAGTTTTATTTGAGGATCTCATTATGCTTTGCAAAAACCAGTTTTGCCATATGATGAAAATACTTTTTTCCAGCTTGAAGTTTAAATGCTCTGATATTTTTGATACGTAAGAAAAGTTATCATTTTAACCATGTCAGAGTGCACAGTTCACTGGCAGTACGTGTGCTCACGCTGCTGTGCAGCCGCCCCCACTGTCCCTCTGAGGTCTTCCACCCCCGGAGCCAGAACTCTGCCCGCGAGACAGACGCTTGCCGTTCCGGCCCTTTTGTTGCAGGGTTTTATTTTTTCATATTTGTACAGTCAGATCTGGGTGTTTGTTTACCGTTATGATTTTTTTCTTTATTTTTATGCTATGGAAGCTTTTCTCTACAACTCTTTCGGATAATTGTTCACATCTTCATATTCTTTTATTTATTTGTTATTGTAATCTGTGGGAACTAACTTGCTGTATTTCAGATTATCACCGAGTTGTGTCAATACCATTTATTGACATCCATTCCCATGTCGTTGTTTTGAAATGTTCTTTGATCATGTTGATCATGTGCCTTCGATAACCGAAGTTTGTCTCTGGGCATTCGGTTCCAGTGCTCTGTCCTCTGTTACTGTTCTTTGTCAGAACTTCCTTGACTGGTCATGTGTTTGTTACTTATTCTTATAGTTGTATTTTATAATAACTTTGTCAAGCTCTCCAAACAAATCTTGATTTTGGTTTGGAATTCTGTTACACTGATTGAAAAGGTTATTGTCATTTTTGCAGCATTGAGTCTTCCTGTGTAGAGAGTGTTTGTCTCCCGTTTTGTCTTCCGTCCCTTGGTAACATTTTATCATTGTTGCCGTCGGGACTTTGCTTCTGTTTGTTTTGAACATAGACCCTTTATCCTGACTACGGGGGGACTCTGACTTCTTCTCGCCTTGTGTTCTGCGATCCCTTTTATCATTTCCTTCTGGCTTGTTTCGTGACTAGAACTTTTTTCAGGTTAAATAATTCCTTAGGATTAAAAAAAATTCATT
This sequence comes from Micronycteris hirsuta, assembly GCA_004026765.1. Lineage (NCBI taxonomy): Eukaryota > Metazoa > Chordata > Mammalia > Chiroptera > Phyllostomidae > Micronycteris > Micronycteris hirsuta. The sequence continues at coordinate 57,906 of PVJI01003133.1, forward strand.
TATATAGTGATTTTTTACTTTTTTAGTAAATTACGTCTGTTACCCTGTGATTTTTTTTTTCAGTTAGGGAGACTTCTAATGTATGTGGCTAATGTGTATGTAGTAGGTAAATTTTGTTCTAGTATTTTTTAAACACAATGCAAATATCCATTTACTTTCAGTAATAGCTTTTCTGGAGAAATGTCAAAGTGCTGATGTGACTATTATCCAGATCTCCTTTGGAAAGAAGAACAAGTTACTTGAATGGCTTTTAACTTGTTGTTTTTAATCTAGTGTGTTTTTGATATCTGTTGCCATCCTACTTTAAAAGTTTTAAGGAGAAAAATCCAAACTAATAAAGGAACAAACTTAATTGAGTTTTTAAGTTGCTTTAAAGAAAACATTTGAGTTTTTAATTTAGTTTTCAATTTGTGGCCTTATGTAGTGTATGTTAGAAGCTAATACAGTGATTTGTCTTGTGAATTTTTATTTTGGGAATAAATGCCTTTATGTTTTCTATTTACCTTTATTGTATAATACTTTATAAAATAAATATCACAAAAATGACTGATTAGATTGTCAAAGAATAACATTTAGGATTGATACAGTGTGGTTCTCATAAATACTAACCTCTTTCCCTAACGCCTGCGATGGGAGGGGTCTGCTTTTCCAGGTTTCTGTAGCATCTTCTTTGCTAACTTTAACTGTAGTATGTTGTCATTCCATGCTTTACTGTGTGTCTGTCCAGTAGACTCTGAGCTCCTTGAGGGCAGGGACAGTGTCTGTTTATTCGCCATTGTGTGCCCGGCTTCTAGCATGGTGTCTTCCATGGTGTGGACACAGTGAAAAATTGTGAACTTAGTAAGTGGTAGGAACCATCATATGAAGTATGTGGATGCTGGTGGATGTTGAAATCACTAACAGTTGTCCCTAAACAAGACTAATTGTCCATAAACAATAGGGAGGCATTTTTTTAAGAAAAAGGATAAACTCTGTTTTCCTTTTACATTGTGAAGCCTTTGTTTTGCAAGGTTATCAGCATAGGAAGTGTGAAAACATAAATCTCCACTTTGGACACTCTGGAGAGCAGGTAGTTTAGCTTTGAACCCCGTACTCTAGTGAGGTAAAGAGTTTGAAAACCGGGCCCTGGAAGGAGAATGCTCTTAGGAGGCCCTTTGAACGCTGTCACAAAGGAACGGGAACCAGACTGCGGTTGTGTGTGTGTTCGCTTTCATTTTTGTGGTGCAGGGAGAGGGGTACGGGACCTGTTACTGGTTGTAATGAGTGCGTGAAGCTGTCAGGTGAAATAAGCTGCCTTTAGGAGATGCCTTGTCAGTGAAGAGAATTAGAGCTGGCGCGGGGTTCCTGCGGGAGTAGCGTGGGAGGCAGCCTTCCCTGGGTTGCCCAGATCAGTAGTTTTTATCTTTTGCCAGAACCCCAGGGTTTTGCTTGGGTTCAGGGAGCTGTTGGAAGCTTACTGGGCAGGACTGTTGGGTTCCCTTTCAGGCCTCAACCAAAGCAGCTGCTTTCCGTTGTTCTGTGTGATAAGATTTCACAAAAATTTCAGGTGGTGGAGGAAAGGCTTGGTGTGTTTAAAAAAAAAAAACGACACTTGGGCTAACTCTAGAGTTCTCTAGCATAACCCCAAGTCTTTGGGCATTTGCAGTATTTGCATCTTATTTCCGTCTTTCTTAGTCATCTGTCGTGTTTGAAGTCCGAGAATCACCAGACGGCATGTCACGATCTAGTCGTGGTGTGTGAAAGAGCGATGCGGCGGGCTTTTACTCATGAAGCCCGGTCTTCCCTCATCGAGTGTCCGCTCTGCTGCAGAATGACTATCAGAAATGGGGACCGACTTTTCGCGTCCTGTCTTAGAACACACACACGCTTGTTAAGTTGTGGAGATGAAGCCGTATTTGCTTTGGTAGTTAAACGGCAACGTCGGAGAGCGCTGCGGGCACGGGGGTTGGGGCTATGCCGGCGAGGGCTTGGCAGGTGAAGATCTGCAGATTCTCTAGCACAGGGACTGCCGCCAGGCTGCCTGGGTTCGGCTGCTGGTTCCCCTGGTTTTACCTTTGCCAACTTCCGACATCTTACTCCCCTAATTTGTAAAATAAGGAGAGCAATAAATCTATCTTGAAGGGCTGTTAAAAGGATTAAATTACTTTAACACTTAGTGAAACCCTTAGGAAAGTGCCTGACACACAGTAAGCGCTCAGTAAATATTTGCTAATATTATTATATCATTTATGTGTCTGGGATGCATTCATTCATTCATTCAGTGAATGCTGAGTGCGATTCATTCAATAAATGTTCATTTTAGATCATTGCTAGTGGCTGACACGGAGACAAAAATTACGACAGTATTGTTGCCTTCAGGGAGCTTTTTTAGTTTAAATGGAGCAATAAAAGAAGAATACAGAGAATTACAGAACCGTATGTAATGTTTGGGAATCCAGGTGATTTGTCAGAAAAGGTGACTTTTGAGATGGTCTTTTCAGGGATGGGTAGTATTTTCCAAAGAGGAGTCGGGAAAGTTGTTCTGGGCAGAAGGAACCAGAACGATTAATGGCTTCAGAGGCGCTGGCAGTGGGGGCCACCTAAGATATGGGACGGATGAAACTGAACAGGTGGGCTAAAGCGTGGCTCCAAAGCTCAGGCGTGGAAATGCAGTTATTAAGCAGTAGTCAGAAATTTACAGCTGTTGGCAGGACATTGGTGCGTTGAATCCACCAATGATATTTTAGATGGCTTGTGTGACCAGAGGTGGGAGTGTGACTAGATGGTTGGAATGGCCCAGGGGTGGGACGGGGCTCCTGTGTTCGCGGTCATGGAGGGTGATCTGGTTTGGAGCAGTCAGCTGGAAATAGCGGCCTGACTATTCCACTGGGGGCCACGTTGTAGATTTGACAGTTGCCTTGATGGAGTTTATACACACACAAGTGAATGTGCTGTCTTGAAGGAAAGACAGCAACGCTAAAATTTGCATGTTCCTCTTGCTTTTTCTAGAGGTTGCTAAAACAAAGCCACGTCATTCTGTGAAGCGGAAGCGGACAGCAGATAAGTCCACCAGTACCAGCGACCCTGTGATTGAGGATGACCATGTGCAGGTGAAGAAAAAGCCCTCACCTTTCAGTCCAGCCAAGGGCCTGAATACTGTATAGGAACCAGAGTTTCCACGATTGTTTGCTTTCCTTCCTCTAAACAAAAGAAATCGGTAGCAGCGGCTTCTCACTTGTGCCAGTGAAACCATTTAAGTTTTCCAAAGAAAGTACAGAAAGAGACCTCTAACTTCCAAATTTCTCTCCTCATAGGTCCTTGTCTGAATAAAATTGTTCTCCTCATAGGTCCTTGTGTTAAAGTCCAAAAACCTGGTGGGAGTCACCATGACCAACTGTGGCATCACAGACCTGGTGCTGAAAGACTGCCCCAAGATGATGTTCATCCATGGTGCGTACTGAGGCCCGTGTCACGCATGGCGTCGTGAGCCCGTGGAAAGAATTAAGGGCTCACACGCACTCCATTACTGTGCTGTTTTTTCAAAGCAATCAGTGTATTGGATTATTTCTAATTCTTTCCTGCTCTGTAGCTGGCAAACAATTAGTAGTGTTTGTGAGGGGCCAGGTGTCAGATACTTGCTTGGTTCATCCTTTCAAATAGCCTCCCCTTCAGTTTCCTCTAAATGGTATTTGCGGCCCGATCCGACCTAATCAGGCAGGCCTCAGCTTGGGTCTTGTCTCTGCTGCGGGCTAACCGTGCGAGGCTGGACGTGTGTTCTGGGTGACTGTTTTCGGGGGGAGTGGTGACGGGGCCTTCAGTACTTGCCTGCTCTGGCTTTGGTTGACAACCTCAGGCACGCGCGTTGTCATCAGTCCGGTGGTCCCATCTGTCCCTCGTTGCCAGGCCCGTCGGCATCCGCCACCTGTACTCGCGTGTTTAATGCGTGCCCTTCCAGTCTGTCTTTCACGTGTTTACGTGTACCCATGTTTATCTCTGAAACACTGTAGAGGATTATTTTGTGTGAGTTTAAAAAAATCTTAAATAGTATGTCCTGTACATGATCTGTTTATTTTTCTCTTTTCACTCATAATTACATTTTTGACACCTATCCATGTAAAATTATGAAGATCTGACTTATGTCTTACCTTGGGACAGTTATGTATAGTCTCTGGGTTTAGTTTTCTTCAATTGGTAAACTGCGCTGAAGATGCTTACCTTATAAAGCACTTAGGAAGGTTAGATGCTGTGATTGGTGTATGTGTGTACACACGCATGTATATATCCACACAGTGGAGGGTCTGACCTCTAATGAAAGCCTAATAAGTGTTCATTTTGTATTATATTAGTATTGCAGAAAATAATTAGGGGCTTTCTTTTCTTGCACTTCTTCTATAATGCTGGTAGTAAACAAAACAAAATGGTTTGTTACCAGATGTTTTGCCATCAACTAGGAGTATCCCAGAAAGGAGAAATAAAACAGATTCACATACAACCTCTCTCTTGCATTCTAGAACACACCAGACCTAGGCGGGGAGCCCTAGGCCCACTAAGTCATACCGTAAGAGGTGCATTCCAACCAATGAGGTCTTAACACATCTAATAACTAACAATCGCCTATGGTGGTCTCCTCTTAAAACAGGGCAGGGGCCCTTTAAAAGCTCAGAAGGTCATAACAGCAGGGAACCCAGCCTAGCTTAAGGCCTAAAACAAGGGCTTTTATCTCTGCCTTGGGAGGTGTGAGAATCTAGCTCTCACTCAACCTTGTGCTCTGTGGGTGACTTCTCATCCTTTCTCTGTGGTGATGAGAATTTGACTAGTTTTCACTGCTCTGCTTGACTTGCTTGCCTCATGGACTCAGTGGCTCTCTCTGTATCTTCTGTGACCTAGTGGTGGATCACATGACCTCAGGCTCAGCCTTTTGCCCTTACATGAAATTGTTTCGCTCACAGGACAAGGAACCTTAGATAAGTAACTCAGTCGCTAGAAGACAGCTAGTTTACGGTGGGTGAGATAACCAAATGAAATTGGAATGACCTTCGCCATGTCTGGTTTTACAGCCGAGAACCATTGAGCCCTTATCACTGGCTAGCCCTCTCTCTGTCTTTCCTCCTTTCCTGCCTCCTTTCTCCTGCCACGTCGCAGGAGGAGAGGTGAGTCGGAAAGGCCGGAGACTAGACCTGCTCCCCGTGTGAACATCAGGTTAGCGACAGGGCCTGAGTGCGCAGGATGGTGATGTCTGGGTCAGAGGCGTTACAGAAGATGCCCTTAGTGAGTTAGAAGGATCAGGCATACCGGCCTTACGGTTTTGGAGTGTCTTCCATCTGAGTCTCGCTGTTGAGCTGGACTGGGTTATAATCTATGATAAATACTAAATCAGGTTGAAATTTGAGATAAAAAATGGAGATATTTTTGAACTTGGCATACTGTTTTATACCTGCACTGTTTGGCATGGCAGCCAGCGGCCATGCATGACTGTTGAACACTGGAACTGTGGCTCGTGCCTGAGGAGCTGCATTGTTAATTGTAGTTAACTTTCCTTTAAAGAGCTGCAGGTGGCTGGTGGCTACCACGTTGGACTGTCCACCTTTAGACCAATGATTACATATGTTTCTGGGTTTTTAAGGTTCTGCTTTTATACCCATGACAGGAATTAAAATCAGCTCTGCTCGTTTTCTGTGGGTGAATGTAAAATAATATATGTGAATTATTCCAGGTTTATTTGACCATCACCATGAATTGTAGACTTTAACTCTTACCATCATTCATTCTTTTCAGTAAATATTTCCTGAACAGTTCCTTTGTTTGGGCAAGTCATTCTGTGGGACTTGGATTCCTTGCCAGTTAAATCTTAGAGAAGGTACCCAAACATCCCTCTAGCATATGGGTGACCCCCTTTTGAACAAGACAGAGTCGCATTTTCAAGTGACTTAGATAACTGTCAGTTATACTTTATAACAGGACATGGTGTTTGAGATGTTTATTACGTCTGTAGTATTTTATGCTAAACACACCATGCCAGTTCTCCAAGGGTGACTCTAGATAGGCCAGACTTTGCTCTATTGCTTTGCACAGATTATCCATGCAGCTTACCATTGTTTTCACTTTGCAGCTACCAGGTGCAGGGTCCTGAAACATTTGAAAGTCGAAAATGCACCCATCGTGAACCGATTCGATTATGCACAATGCAAGAAACTGAACATGGACCAGGTGCTGGACCAGATACTCCGCATGCCTCCCGAGAGGAACCGCATCATATACCTGCGCCCGATGCAGCAGGTACCGAGCCCAGCTCCCTCTCAGGACACCGAGTTGCCGTGATACTTCTCTTAGTCTTCAGCCTCTGGGGATTTGGCATTCACTCCTTTGCTCACCCCACAGTGCTGCTGCTTTAGATCCTGCAGAGTTCTCTTAACCAGGCCAGGCAGCCTTGCCAGTCCTCCTTCATGCTCCTTCCTGCTTCTCTGCCAGCTTTCGATGGGTATAAAGAGCAAGTTACTGCACATGGCAAGGGTGGCTGTTATTCTACACGTTTTCGTCCTTGCTCAAAGCTGCCTGTAGTAAGAGAACAGGCTGGTGTCACGGCCTGATTCAGCTCTGGTTCACTGCCCTGTAGCTGGTGACTTAGCTTCCGCCTTAGTTGCTGCATCAGTAAAATCAGAAGAGTGAAAATGTGGTTAAATTCACATTGCAGAGTGCAGAGCAGCGGCTGGCAGGTCGTAAGCAATCCTATGATAGCTGCTATTACTATTACCATTTTCGTTACTGTGAAGAGTAAACATTTTGTACCTACATGAAATTATGGCTGTTAGCTGAACCTTTCACAGTATTACTAAGCCACACCAATTTGCTGTGTGCCTCTAATTTATACAGTGATGCATATGATTATTTCTCAATAAGTCAACAAGAAATAGAGAGTAAACACTATGTGTGAGACTCTGCGCTCGACGCCTGAAGGCAGTTTAAAGGACTGTTAAACAGTCTCTGCCGTCGGTGTCCGAGCCCGGCCCTGAGGGTGTCCAAACAGATCGTTTGCCCGGTGTCTACCGTGTGCTGGACTGAAGCAGACGTGGGCGGCATCCTTCCCTCGGGGAGTTTGCCTTTCCGGGAGGAGGGCGGAGGGGGCTTCCGCAGTAGACATAGGAAGAGGGCACTGCCCAAGGAGAAGGCGAGAGGAGTGAAGGCCAGCGGGCTGGGGCGAGGAGCTGGGACAGGCCGGAGGAGCTGTGGATAGGGCCTGTGGTGCTGTAGTGCAGTCGGCACTTAACCCTGTGAGGACAGGCGCCGGGGTGCGCTCTGTGCTCCTGGCGTCGGTCACCTGGTTCCGGGCTCCCCGTTTAATGGGCCTTCACACCACAGTCAAAGGTAAATCGCCTTAGCTTGCTGGACAGACGAATTTGTTAAGCCTTGCTGCCAGCCTGGTGAGCTGTGTTCAGGGCTGAACGGGACATCTGATTTTCAAATCAGCCGAAGGCTTTAAAACGTAGGCCCCGGGAGACACTGTCCAAGCTCTAAGAGGTGGATGTCTGAGGTGCTCTGTTTTTCGGTCCAAGCTCTCTGCTGTCTTCTGCAGGTGGACACGCTGACGCTGGAGCAGAAGCTGTTCAGCGGCCCCTACCCGTACCACATCTGCATCATCCACGAGTTCAGCAACCCTCCCAACGTGCGCAACAAGGTGCGCATCCGCAGCTGGATGGACACCATAGCCAACATCAACCAGTGAGTCACCTGCGGCCCCAAGGCCCGTGCGCGGGCTCGTGGAGCAGATCCCGTTCTCTATTTCAGATGATCTCCTCTGGGTGTTTGCAGCACTGAGCCCCGTGTGGGGTGCGGGCTTAAAACTAGAAAGCCTACATGTATTTGCAGCTTCTATTTTCAAATGTAAAGAAAAACTCCAGGAGCAGGCTCTACACATACAGTTGACTTATTTTCTTTAGCCTTAGGGCATGGAAAAGAGCAAATTAAAATCCTGAAACTGATGTTTTACATCGTCATAAAGTCGACTTTTAAGGCATTATGCATTATATTAAGCACCTCATACGCGAAGACATTGGATTAGAGAGTGGCTTTGTTTCTTTACCTGAAATGATTTTGAAGATAGTGAAGAAAGTGATTTAGACCTGACTAGATATAATTGAATCTTCCATTGGATATATTATTTAATTTGAGATATTCATTAGAATCCAGGCCTACCACAGTTTTGACAGTTTCTTTCTACCCCACACCTCAACATAATTTCCAGTTTTGTAATTTTTTTTTATTATTTTGTGTTGCATCCAGAGAGCTCATTAAGTATGAATTCTTCCCTGAAGCCAGTCGAACTGAAGATGACTTAAAGAAGTACCCCAGGTACCCCTGGGGCAGAGACATCTATACTTTAGAAGGTGAGCCTTCCCAGACTGGTTTGGAAAGCTAAAGAGCTGTTCCCTAGCTAGATGGAGAGACGCGTCCTAGGGAGACAAATGGGAGCCTGGCAGTTCATCCAGATACGGCTGCTTTGACCATCTGCAGGCAGCAGCAGGAAGCAGGTAAACCCTGGCCTGCAGGTGGCAGGGACCAGCGAACACTGCCGTCCCTGGATGAACCTTTACCAGCCCGAAGATAATCGAAGCGGTGTTGAAACAGAGGGGAAGGAAATTGGAACTTGCTCTAGTTTGAGAGTTGGGAGTGACTTGAAGGCACCTGTCTCAGCCTCTTTATTTTGTATACATGGAGGGAGGAAGCACATACTGAGACTTCATGAAAGCAAAGGCTGACCAGGAGCCCATGACCAGATCTTGGCAGAGCGGAACTGGAATTTACATGTCCTGGTCCGATGATACTTTTTTGGCCAAGGGGGGCAAGAGCACATTTACATTCTGCTTATAAAACACTGCCTGTTTGGCCCGGTTACTACTTCACAGTAGCACTGTTGACGTCTTCCTGTAGGTGTGGTGGACGGCGCCCCGTATTCCCTGATTTCCGACTTCCCTTGGCTGCGATCCCTGCGGGCAGCGGAGCCCAACAGCTTCGCCAGATACGACTTTGAAGACGATGAAGAAAGTAATTATGGCCTGATGTGATTTGTGTTCTTTGGTTCGAGCAGATCCTGCTGTGTTAGACACATCAGCTTGTTTGAGAGTTAGGGGCAGCGCAGCTTCTAAGTCACTCCCCCTGTAAATGTTTTTATTTGCTTTTTTTTATTGTTTGGTTCTCCTCCAACAAAAAGTCCCTCTAACTGTGCACAATAGATGATCAGTTGACTTAGCAGGGATCTCTGACAACTGGTGGGAAGGATTCCTTCAGACAGAGTTTCCTACTTCGATGTTTTTATTTCCTGTTTATAGTTTTGTTACTCCTTATTGTCAGTTACATTATTTCAAATTCATTCCAGTTACACTAACTGTTCTTTTGCTACTTATGAGCAGCTTCTTGTTGGGTAGCACAGAGGGACTTAACTATTTAGATGGAGGAATTTGGGGGAGCTTGAAGAAGTTGTGAATGTCGTTGTTCTAGGTGTTGGCACACTTGAGTTCTACTTACAGGATGTTTTCAGAAACTATTTTATGGGTAAATGAATTTTACAAGCTCCATGCACATCCATGACTTACGCACCGTCTCGGGTGCATTTCCACCCCGGGCCTCTGCCGTCCACGTGTGCTGCCCGAGATGCCAGGTGTGGCCGTGTGACCGGACTGAGGGGCCGCTCCACGGGCCAAGTGTACCCTGGCGGCATCGCGTCGCTGCGTACAGGCACGTCTCGTGCGCCAGCTTAATCAAGCAGCTTTCCAAAGGAGTCTGATAATCATACTCGTTCCCCTTTTCTTTCTAATTTCCAAGGCACCATCTATGCTCCTCGAAGGAAAGGGCAGCTGTCTGCAGACATCTGTATGGAGACGATAGGAGAAGAAATTTCAGAGATGCGGCAGATGAAGAAGGGTGTGTTTCAGCGAGTGGTGGCCATTTTTATCCACTACTGCGATGTTAATGGCGAGCCGGTGGAGGATGACTACATCTGAGGCGGGCCTCCTGCCTCCTGCCTCCCAGCGTTGGGACGCAAAGCTGCCGGGCCGTGGCTGCCAGAGAGGGCTCCGCAGGCACGGGGGCCGCGGCTCAGCGTGGCGTACAGGAAATGCGTAGGGAACCTTGAAGTTGTATACAAAGATTTGTACATAAGGAACTATACAAAGACACTTCCTAAGTACCAGCTTTATATCATATGTTTATATAGTTTAATTTAAAAATTCATTTTAATGAAGGCAGATCATTGGAAAGAGTTCATTTTTTGACTTAGTTCATAAATGTCACTTTTTGGCTGAGCCCCTATTTACTATATTCTTAATAATCACTGTCATCCCCTTAAATCTGTGCCTTTTCCTTCTCGAGCGGAGCAGTTTGAGGAAACCTGTTGGGGAGTCTCTGTGCCCCGTGTGCGTTCCTTGTGTCACTGGTGGAAGAGCGGAGCCTGGGTCGGAGGTGGCCACGTGTTTCTGTGCAAAATCGTGGGGCTTTTTCCTCTTGGTATTACAGTTGCCATATTTCTTAAATCAAATAAAAAGACTCATGAATTTAAAAAACTGAGTTATGAGGGGGAAATGGAAAAGTTTGCAAAGCATTTCTAGTTATTTATTTCCACATTCAATTGTGTATATGCTTTATCTTGAATATAAAAATAAAAGTTTATTAAAAACTTTTTTCTTGCCTTGGACCTGAATCCCTCTTTTTACAGAAGAATAGCAAATTACACAAGAAAGGAGTGGGTGGAGCGGTGTCTAAGGTTCCAGTGTAACGCACTTTCCCGTCTTGTTCTCTCTGAGTTCCGTGGCTGCAGGGTTCCCAGCTCACGGAACTACAGCACAGAGAGAGAACAGCAGCATTTCCCAGACTGGTTGTCGGGAGGAGGCCTCTGTCCTTCCTCAAGGAGAGAGGTTAACCTGACATGGCAGAGATCTCTGCAGCTTTAGAATATCAGGTTAAGACAAAAAAAAAAAACCTTTTTAGAGCAGCACCTGCATTGAGGGACAGCTTTGCCATGTGCTAGCTGAGTGACCTCAATAATTGCTTCACCAAAGGTCTGGGGGAAACTTGAGAGTGTTTTCAAATACAGTCCTGTGCTGCCTGACGACGTTTCGGTTGACAGCGAGCCACAGACAATGGTGGTCCTGTCAGATTATGGAGCGAAAACATTCCTGTCCCCTGGTGACATCATGGCCGTCTGGTAGAATCTCAGCTCAGCACATCACCGTTGTAGCAGCCCTGACAGGTGGTTCTTGCCTTTTTTGTAGCTGAGTGTGTGACGAAGCTTGGACTGCAAGGCCCCCCATGTCAAAGGTCAGGCGCACCTGGTCAGCCACAGCCCCAGGTAAAGGAGCCCAGCTGCGTCCCCGCTCTGAGGCTCCTTTGTGGCAGCCGCTGTGGTTGACTTCAGTAACTGACCATTTGGGCTGCTTGATTTTTTTGTCTTCCCATGCTTTATATTCCCACTCTTGAGGTTTACGTTCACAAATAATGAATGAGCCCTGGGGACCCTGGACTCCCAGCCTGAACCCCAATTGAAGCAGAACCTCGGGCCCACGATCTCTCTTGGCCCTCGAGCTTGCTGTATGGCCCCAAGTGTCATGGGTCATTTCCAGGTCTGTAATAAACCTTATCTTCAAGTTCACCTGGGGGTCGTTGCTGAGGGCCACCTACAATTGGAAGAAACTGACTTCCAAAGTCAGTCCAATCACAACAGTGGTTGCTGATAGGCTGAAACTAGCACAGAGCAATCACGTGTCTGCTGGTGTCCACACACCTGCGAGCGGCCCGTCCTGGAAAAGTGCAGTTCGTGCAGTTACAGAAGTAGCTCTAGCATGTGGCCTGTATAAGTGCACCTGCTCTTTGCACAGCGACAGAATCACCCAGTGACACATTTCTCAGCGCCTGACCCCCTGGTACGTGGTACACAACGAGTGTGTAAGCGTGGTCTGTGTGCGGGGTGAGGGCCCTTTGCCCAGTCCAACCCCTCCTTTACAGGACAGTCACTGAAGCCCAGGGGAAAGCTCACCAGTGGTCCAGAATTGGTTAAGGACAGATATAGGACAAGAGTCCCAGTGGCTGGCTGCCCCCGCCCCCTCCACCTGGGCTGCCTTTCTCATTAATGTCTATAGAAATGCAAAGATACCAGCAAGTTTTCTTAACACTAAAACAGTGTAAACGGTGATCAGTGTCTTTCTGCAGTCTTTCCCAAGGCTTTAGAAATTCTTACTATTACATTAGTAATAGTCATCTCTTTTGTACCTTGTTTTTAAGTCAGCTAACCTCTCTTTTAACTAACAGAGCATGTCCCACTCTCCAAGTTAGAACAATGGTCACTAAAGGACAAGAAAAATATAGAACATTCTATAGTATATATTTCAACATAATACAAAGCCCCAATCCTCAGTTTGTTCAAACTTCTTTTTTCTCTATAACCTTAACCAAATAATGTAACTAATGCTTAGGTGAGCCACTAGAGGTCGCTGCTATCTAACTTTTGATCTGTGGCACTGTCTCACTTAGTGCACTGTTAGACTAAGTACAGTAGGGGGCGCTGAAATCACCCTACAGCCGCCCAGACAGGGCCAAGTGAAAAACGAAAAAGAATTTGGAAGATACCTACTATAGAAAGCTGTGGGTAATTGTGGACTGAATGGCTATGTAGCGATTGTTTTACAGCGGGAGTCAGCACGCTATATACATAGAGCCAGATAGTAAATACTTTAGCCTCAGCTACTCGAGTCCACTCTCGTGGTGAAAAAGCAGCCATGGAGGATCCATCAACACGTGGGCTTGGCTGTGTTACCACAAAACTTTATTTATGGACACAAATTTGAATTGCATGTAATCTTCACATGTCACAAAATACCTTTTGATTTGTTTCTAACCACTTAAAAAAGTAAAAGCCATTCTTCGCTCACAGACTGGAGGCCTGGCCTACCCCTGGGTTGTGTCCTGTGTGTCCGCTCAGCGATGTGGACCTGGCACGTTTTTCAAAGGCCGTAAGGGATGCCTCGTGGATGGATTTGTGAATTCATGCCAGTGTTAGGGAGAGGACCGGCTTCCTCTCACAGTGTGTGCGAGGCCTGATAACCCCTCTGAATAAGACCTAGCACCACTGTTCTTACGGGGCCTTGGCATTTGGACTCAGAAGGCCTGGCTTCGGGCTCTGATTCGCTCACACGACTGCTGGGTGAGCGGGAGAGAGAGAGTCCCAAGCCTGACTCTGGAGCCTCAGTTTCCTCATCTGTAAAATAGTTAACAGCAAACGATACACCCACCGCCCAGGGCAGTGGTGAGGGCCCCACGAGAGCCGTCAGTGCGTGGACCGTGTGATGAGTGGGGGCAGTGCGGCTCCCACTGGTCGCTCCCTTCGGCAGGACAGGGTTTCTCCTTTTCCAGTCCCTCCACACAACCTTCGGCTCCTCTGACCACACACCAGGCTGGCAGGGAGCGGAGAGAACTGGTGACGCTATTCAGAGGGAAAAATGACACTATGAAAGCTTTTTTAGAAGTGTTTGCCAAGTGCTCTCTATACATCCTCATACTGACACTTCAGAATATGTCTGGTCCTTACGTCCCCCACATTATTGTTGGTGAAATTAGGGTTGAACAGGTTAAAAATCTTGCTCAGAAACCCAAACGTAGGAAGTGGTGGGGCCAGCAGTCAGACTCCAAAGCCCGTGCAGCTTGAATGAAGTGTCCTGGCCCCTCAAAGGGAGGGAAGAGGCCGGGGAGCCAGGTAAGGGCCACCCTCCCCACAGGGAAGCTGCCAAGTCGGAGTTGCTGCCACTGCTCCAACTTGAAGCCACGCCAGCTGACCTTCATGTGGTCAGCACAGTCCCAGGAGCAGGAGGCTGCTGACATTCCGACAACTCCAGCACCCCGCTCAGACCTGGGGTGCAGCCAGAACATAAAAAGTACCGCACACCATACATCGTCGGTCACAGGAAGTGCCTGCGCAGCAACTAAAAGGAATGAAGAAGAATCACGTGCTGGTGTGAAATGATGTTGGAGGCGTGCCGTTGAGAAAGGCCGTTCACAATTATCATACACAGCCTCACCTTCTTTCTATAGAAGAACAAAACTATTCATTTTATACGTACATTTGCACACGTGTGAATACACAGAACACTGTCTCGGGTGAGAGAAGCCAGGCAGTAAGTGCCGTTACTTCTGGGAGCAAGATCGAGTTGGAGTTGAGAAGTATTCTGCTATATCTATATTATAATTTTTTGTAATGAGATTGAATTGCAGAAGTACATTATTTGTATAACCCATCATTTATATAGCCTCAAAGTATAGAATTTGTATATTTAGAAATCAAATACACTTAAAGCAGAGGAGAAAGAAAACATTTAGAATGGAGGGACCTGAAGAGCCTCAGTCTGGATTTCTGTCCCGATATGTACTCCACGTCCTTGCACAAAGTCCGTTTCCTTTTCCCCACTCAGGCTGCGGCGAGAGGCTCCGATCCCGTTGTGCCGGCACAGAGAAACCAGTGCAAGCACGTCCACCAAGTGCAGGTTGCCGCTAAAAAGGTGGGGCATCAACGTGCCTTCCACTGGGGGCCCCAGGGTCCGTCTGAAATGTACGAGCATTAGCTCTCCCTCAGCTCACACGTCTGATTCTCAGGGTGCATCGCTGGTTATTCAGTGACTTCCGGCTCCTAATACTGAAAAGGCTGGGAAAGACCAGTGCAGAAGGGCCTTCCCTGCTGACCAGGAATCTGCCTGTGTCCCCCCATTGTTTAAAGACGGAAATTGACAGGAAGGGTGCAGGAGAAAGCAATAGAGCCAGTGAGAGGCAGCGTCTCCCCTGGATCGGGCATTCCCCGGGTGCTCTCCGGGCCCCCAGCTGATGCAGAAGGGAGATGACACTTAGGCAATACGGGGTGAGGGAGGCGACCACACCTGGCATATTTGCTGCTCCCTCCCAGCATTGGGTCCGACCTGTGAATGTGGAATAAATGAAACCCGACAATGAACAGGGCTGGGGCTTGAGCACCAGACTGCCTACGTTCACAGTCAAGTCCACACTTCCCAGGTCTGTATCCTTGGGCAGCAAGTCTCTCAGCCAAGGTCTGCTCAGCTGTGAAGCAGGGGTGATTTGGGTATTTACGTTTACGTTGTACGATTTCATGGGGATTAAATAAGATCATCCATGTAAAGCACTCTCCACAGTGCCAGCAGAAAGATGCTCAGTAAACAGTAGCTTCAGTTGTGATTCTACATTATTATTATCATCATCATTAACTAAGACACGTTCTTGGTGAGCTCAAAAGAAGGGGAAAGCAAAATCTAATCCAAATCAAATATGAGGGGGGACCCCAAACAACCCAGTTTATTTATAAAAAATTGTGTATTTATTCTTACATGTTGAAACTTCAGTCACCTTCAAAGTGCTCTCCACTGGATGCAATACATCTATCGAGACCTTTTTCCCACTATTCAGAACAGTTTCTGAACTCATCGATTTTGATGCATTTTAGTGTTTCTGCCTTTTTTGTTTCACCTCTTCCACATTCGCAAAACATTTCCCTTTGGGGACTTTTTTTCACCCAGGGAAACAGGGAAAAAGTTGCTCGGGGCGAGATCAGGTGGATAGGGAAGGTGAGGCATGGGGGTCATGCTGTTTTTGGTTAAGAACTGCTGAACACTCAGCACGTGGTGTGGACAGGTGCGCTTATAAATCACCCACCATGAAACAGGCAAATGCGTTGAAAGAGTCTTCCAAAAAAATTCACTGAAGCCGAACACAGCCTCTCACAACAACGCCAGCTGGCACGCTGATACAGATGGGTTCCTAGAACACTGACCTAGTGGGGGGAGCTGGTACTACAAGGGATTCACCCTCCAGAAGATAATTCCAGGTTTTGAATTACACGGAGGGTCTTCCCTCATGTAATATTTCTTAAAAGATTAGTTTAACTTCCCTCCTCTCTGTGTTTCCAAAAGTGTGGAATGCAGCTTGCAATTAAATCACATTAACTCATAAAGTTTGTAAGTTCATTTCTGGCAAATTCTCGTTCTCAAAGAGCCCATAATCAGAGGCGGGGTGCCCCCATCCGCTCTCCCACGCTCACTCATCTCCCTTTTCAACACAGGGGCCTGGGCAGGCTCCGAGCAGTGGCTTCTCCTCTGAACGTAATAGCCTTGTCTTGTTGTCCTCTATCTCCATGGCTGCTTTCTATTTATGGCAAGTAATGTGATTTTCTATTTTGGGTACCAACAAAATGTTGCTTCCTGAGATAAATTTATGTAAGTGAAAACTTGAATTGACTGGAATAAAAATATTACATAAGTCACAGTACCAGCAAGACGAACATTTGGTAAAAACCCTGACAGTGGCCCTCAGACGGTGCAAGTTGGAAAACTCACAACACTCCTAGCCGCTCAGAGATTCTCCCCATTTTGTGGATGAGACAAGCGAGGCAAGTGCCCACAGTGACATGATGTCCCGCACTCAGAGTCACCCCTGATTTGCTTAAATTCGCAGAAAATATTCAGCCTCAGTTTTCTAGGCTGGGTGGAAGGAAGATGGTGAAGGATGGGCAGGAGAAGTCAATGCATTTGCCTTTTTTTTTTTGCCACTGTTATTGGAAGGACTCTGGTGGAGCAAAGCTGAGTAATGGAGAAAAAGGGTAACGCCACGGGAGATTCAACACCAAAGAGAAAAATGGGTAGGTAGACAGCACAGCACCAAGGAGACGTCACCGTTGTTCTGAAGGCAATATTAGGGGCCATTTACTTACAGCCTCTCCCGGTCCCTCCCCAGATCCCTCCCTCACCCCACCCCCCAGCCCAGCTACACAGTAATTTTCCCAGGAAACAGCAAGTGAGCAGCATGGAGGGGACGTGTCAGTGAGTCGAGGTGAAATCTCAGGATGTTTTTTCTACCAACGCGTACTTGGGTATCAGTTGAAGAAGCTGGTTTTTAATCTCTTTTCTAGCTGCTGACTGTGAGCTGCATGGGGAGTTTCCAGGCTGCTGCCTGGACAGCCTGCAGGCTGGAGAGTCGAGGTGAAGCCCCTTTATCCCCAGCGTGGGGCGGTCTGGTTGCGGCATCCCTCACCCCCCGTGATCGTCAAGGCCCTTCCGCCCCTCCTCCCGGAAGCATCTCTTCTGGACCCTGCACGCATCCTGGGAAATGGTGGTCTTCTCAGACAGGAGGGCTAGATACAGGCCTCCTCCTTCCTTGGATGAGCTCCAGGTCGCCCCCTGCTGGGTCTTCCACACCTGTGGTCGGTTACCTGGATTCCCAGAATGCCAGGCTAGCAGCTGTCCAGACAGAACACACGTGGTCCTGTCCAGAGAACCACTGACGTGGGCCTTTGAAGCATCACCCACATCATCCCATCCTTGGTCAAAGAGACCATAAAGTTTGCTGATGATGCTCTCTGCAAAGGAGATCATCTTCTTGACCATGACAAAGGCTCCTCTACCTGCAATGGCTGTCCTTTCCCTGGCCTGGGGTGGTTGTGACCTCTACAGACACCGATCACGGACTGGCCCACAGAAGCGAGTCCAAAGATACGGCCCAGTGATATGGTAAGGTCTCGTTTCCCCACCTATCCTGTAATCGGTGGGCTCTGTGCATCCAAGTGCCCTTTGAGATGGTAGACCTGCCACTGAGAAATAAGATTTTATATAAGGAGGTACACTCACTCAGCTCCTGGGACAAGAAGCATCGCATAGGGAAGAAATCCTACTGTATTTATGGATGTGTGTGTGCATGTATGCATTTAATAGCAGATCCTGTTGACTTGATGGGCATTAAACAAAGTTTACTGGTTGCCTCGAAGTGCTGTGCCTACTCCTCCTCAGTGTGGTCTAGTTCTTACGATCTGTCTCAGCCCCTCCTGACAAAGTGTCCTGTGATTCAGGGAGAGCAGAAACCACCTCCAGAGAGCTGTGGAGAACTCTGGACTCCCACATTCTCTCATCTCTGCCTTTCCCATAAAAGTGAAGAAAGGAAAGTAATCATGAGGAGACTTATTAATCCTCAGCACGGGAGGGTCCCATCCGTAGGGTAACCAAGCAGCCTAGTTTCCCTGGGACTAACGGGATTTGGGGATGTGGGACTTCTGGTGTTAAAACCAGGGTGTGTGGCTACTCTAGTCCTACATAGAGTCTGACCATCCTTCTCACCACGTCTGGGGGCAGAGAGAAAAGAGGGGGAGAGAATGAGTTCTGCCCTCGTGGCTGAAACAGGTGACAGGGAGGCAACTGTGGCCTCTGGGACTGCTCAGGAAGAAGAGCAGGGTCAGCAGGCCCAGGGGAAGGACAAGGGCAGCTGGTGAGCTTAGGGACTTCTGGCACACCTTTGCCTGGCGGGGAGTCTCAATATGCACCCCACCACCACCCACACTGTCTGCTCCCGGGGCCCCTACAAGGACCATAGTCCATCCTTTCCATAGGGCTTTTATCAGCAATGGAACAAAAGCCAACTAAGCTTCAGCCTGGGGGTGAAATTCACCCCAAGATAAGTAATTTGGTGGTAACGTGGACATCAGGGAGGCATCTCCTTAGGAGCTTGGAGAAGTGATGAAATGCTGGTAAAAGATGCAGAAAAATGGTAGCCCAGCAGCTTTGCAGGCAGGGCCCAATGAAGCTTCCTAAAAAGTAAGTTGGTTCACAGTCTTTGCCCAGATAAACAAACCCCTGACTGAGACGAGGAGCTGACTCAGCACAGGGCCCCGGAAGCCCCTAAAACGTGTCTGATTGCAGCAACTCAGTTTTGCTCCCCAAATCCAAGTGGTGGGACCATTCTCAATTGCCATTCTCGGGAAAGGTGCGGGTCCATTTACATCGTCACAGAGGGGAAGTGAGTCAAGATTCACTTCAAATGACCTCAAGGCCAGTACGCCAATAATAAAGTGTCACCTTTAACCAGACGCACATACCAGACCAGCTATAAAAATGCCTTTGGTAGTGGATCTGAAACCAAAACCAAAACAGAGTTTCCAGAATTGATACACAATTAAAAAAAAAAAAAAAGACAAGAAAGATGTTCATGTCTATAACAAAATACATTGACACTTCCCTTGTCAGGACTTTGGTGCTTCTGGATGGACCTCTTGGCTTTGATATCAACCTAATTTTGTTAGAAGAGCCTTGATTAATTCATCCACCAAAGCATGTCCAGAAGCAGATGGCCAGAATGGAGAGAAAACCAGAGCTGCCTTGTTTAGGAAGAATTAAAAGGGTGAGTGGGTGGCAGATCACTGTCGTCTATATCTCAGAGTTCCGGAGAGGAAGGGGGGCCGACTGCATGGCCCCAGTGGAGCTGGGACAGACTTGTGTGCCAACAAGAAAGAACTTCCTTTGCTTGGAGCTTCCCCACAACAGAAGGAGCTGCATTTGGGGGCAATGCAGTTCCCTGAGCTCCTCTCCCTGGAGGTGTGCAAGCAGAGACTGACCGACTTCCAGGGATGCTGTGGACAATGCTACCCCTGCATGGGGTGGGAGGCTGCACCTGACGATGCTTCTCCACTCTGCGATCTCCAAGCTCTGGGCTCGGGTCCTGTCCAACTCTGTGCTCCATGTACCCGCCCTGGGTCCTCGGCCCCACTGCCTCGTGCCCCACTGGTGGTGATGAGGGTCAGGAGAGGTGCCAGGGTGTCCTGTACATGCAGACACAAATGGAATGAATGGCTTAGTTGTGCACCACGTCCTCAATCAGAAGCATGATTCCAGGGACTCTGGGTCATTGTGTATGGGCAGTTTCTCGAGTTCCTGGTGATGCCCACTGTGCAGAACCGTGTACCTAGGAGGAAGGACAGAAAGCATGAGCGCTAGACAGGCAGCTTTCAAATGCACTGAAGAGAGCACCCCACCAATCCTGACTTCCTTTCCACTGCGTACTTCTGAGAGCATGGCTGAGTATGGGGGGCAGGTGGGTACATTATCAAAGCGGAGTTCAAAGGAATGCATCCAAATTGCTAATTTTAAAGCTGAGGAACTGAAGGCCTGGAGGAAATAACAGGCCCAGGGTTACTCAGACGGTGAATAGCAGAGCTGGGACTAGAACCCAGATTTCTTTCCTCCCTGCAGAGCCTGGGGCTCTCACATTACTCACCAAAATAGACATCATGTTCCACCTCAAGCTGTACCCACATACCTCCACCAGGGACGATTCTGGGTTAAGCAGCTTCAAAGAGCTGACTGAGGTCACTAGACCACTCAGAGCCTGAAAGACAATGTAGCTATATCTGTCCCTTTGATTCCTTTTGGTGACATTTGGAACAGTAAGCCCATTAGATGAATCAAACAGCAAGTTGACTCTAAGCATGGCGGTGAAACTGACTAGTTGGCAAGTGCTTCCTGTTTTTCTGCAGTACCACTTGGTGGCACTCAGTGTGTTAAGTGCATTTAGGTCAGTCTCCTTTGCAAGTGGGTCTTGTCATCAGTAACCCAGATTCCAGCGTCTGGCCGTCATTGTTATAAAATTCCTAGAGGCTTTAAGAGCCCCCTCGACACACACTTCCCTGAGGCCAATGTCAAACCCATTCAGTAACACACACACACACACACACACACTGCAGTTAGTTATTTGACTTTGTATGTTGACAACCAACTTGATGGTTTGTCATGAATTATATTAATGCTTTGCTTTGAATTGTGATAGTTAATTGCTGACTTGTATCAACCGGCTGGTATGTCTCAGGAATGGTACTAAGCCCTCTCTGTGCACGCACCTTATTCAATCTTACAACAGCCCTAGGAGATAGCATTGCATTCATTTTTCAGTTAAGCAAAATGACAAGGGAACACAGGTAATCTGAAGGTCCAGCCGATCAGGCCTGGTGTATCTGATGACCCCATGTGCTTACCTGGTTCCCACTTGGCCATGGCCCAGGTTTGACTTTGGAAAAGTGAGTCTCAACAGAAGCACTGAGTAGGCATTTCTGGTTGCGATAGCAGGGGTGGTGCCATTGGCACCTAGTGGGTAGAGACCAGGGAGGCGGCCAAACATGGTCCAGTACATGGCCCAGTCTCCTGCAACGGAGAGTTATCTGGCCCCCAAATGTCGATAGTGCCAGGACTGAGAAACCTTGATCTAGACCGAGTCCCCAAACGAGGCTCTACCGCTTATTGGCTTTGAGATATTCAGCAAGTTACTTAATCTCCCGCTGCCTCCCATTCCTCCTCTGTGAGGGAGGGCGGTGACGCCCACCTTGCTGCCCTGGTGTCCAGGTTAAAGGATGCAGTGCATGGAGACCCGGGGCCAGCACAGAGGAGAATCTCAGCACACCGACACGGGAAGGACTCTATTTCTTCCTTTCCCTCACTTAGTTATCAGTGTATAGTAATGATGATGATGATGTATATACAGCAGTTTATTGGTTAAAAATATTTTTCTCCTTTATTTTCTTGATAGGTAAAACCTAAAAGGACTCAAGATATAAAAGACAACCAGATGTTGTCTTTCTCCCTGATCAAAGTCCCAAGCCCGTGTTTGGCATGCCAGCATATTAAAGCAGAGCTAATTGATTTTTCCATTCAATCCTCCTTTAAAAATAGGCCTGCAGGCCAGGCAAGGCAGGCAGTGAGACCAATTATAGGGAGGACAAAGTGAGGCTCACAGCAGTTGAGTGAGTATTTGAGCCCCGTGGAAAGTGAGTGGCAGAGTCGGGCCAGGACCACAGGCAGACTCCCGCCTGTAGCTCTTGCCCCCGAGTGGCTCTGTTAAGGCCTTAGATACAGTCTCCAAGAAAGGGCTTGGAACCTAACACCCCATGAAATGGGGCTGCACTCCAGTCCCTGAGGCACAGGGATATCTGGGGAATGAAGCTTGTGCGGGAGAAACCTGAATGATAATAATAATAAGTCATACACAGCTCAATCCACTGAGAAAGGCGGGGCGGGGGGGGGTGTTGGCACTGGTTTTAGTAATTGCATATAGGATTTTGTCTACATCATTCACTTTCACAGCTCTAAGTCATAGCTACTACACTCATGTCTACTTCACAGATGAGAAAACTGAGGCTCAGAGAGGTTAAGCAATTATGTAAGGGCACAGTCCCCATGCAGCCCCCACTCTTAACCTCAAAACACACTCCCGAATCTGACCAGAAAGTCACCTCCACTGGCAATCAATGGGGCTTCCTCCTTCCGGGTGGTCACATAATGAGAGTGCCCCACACCTCTACAGCAGCCTTTCACACATCTCTGTAAGCGTCTACTTCTCTTGTGCTAATGAGTGAGTGGTTCAGGAGTAGCTAGAAAGAGGTGTGGGTCTGGATTGGCTACTCCACGGGCGGTTCCCTTCAGCCCGCATGCAGTGGACAGGCAGTAGGCCTCATCAGAGACGGGGGTGAGCAGACAGACACATACGTTTCCTAGTTACAACATCGGTGGGTCCTGTCCCCATAGTCTGGTGGGTGACACCCAGGATGAGGAATCCTCTGAGATGCCCTTGGCAGGACAGTGCGTCTCAAACGGCGTGTGGCCTACAGAGGTGTTTCCTGGGCATAGGTGTGCCTGAGCCATCGTGAGATACAACTCTTTGACTTGGTGTTTTCCCTTTGGTACTTAGTAAAGAATCTGAGCAGATCTAGGGTCATCTGGATGGCCACCTTCCATAACCACATGGCCTCGTGAATTCCGACCCTTTGTGCATTCAGGTCCCCCCATGCCCTCCCCGATGTCGCAGTGACAGTGGCTGACTTTACGCAGCATTTCTCTAACTGGGGTGCATGAACCCCAAGCAGTCTGCAGGCATGTTTGTGGGGACCTACTCACCCCCGATGTGAGCGATCCTGGGGAGAAGGAAGCACATGCTACTGTAGGCAAACAGAACAGCCTTCAACCCTGACCCTGCCCCTGACTAGTTGTGTGACCTGGTCAAGCATATCAGTTCCAGGAACCTCACAGCTTTGATGTGACGATAAAATTAACATGTTTCAAGGGCTTAGCAAAGGGCTGGATACACAGCGAGTGCAGGAATCATCACCGTTGAGGAAACCAAGGTGCAGAAAATGAGACCTTCCCAGGGTCGAAGGGTTGGGAGTGCAGGCCCTGGAGGCAGGGCGTGTGGGGCCAAATCCCGGCTCCGGCACTGATGAGCTCTGTGCTTATTCCCAAAGTTCTGGGTTGTTGTGGGCATTACAGGAGACCGTGCCCATAAAATGCTTAATAGAATAGTACCAACCAACTAGAAAGGACCCCATAAATGCCAATTACTACGGCTGCTATTTAATGACCAAGGTAAGGCTCGAACCTGGTACTTCATTGCCGATTCAGTGCAGAAATACGTTCCTTAGCAGTTGATTAAATGTTTGTTCACTTGGCAGTTGATCATAGGGCTGAAAGGGACCTTCAAGAGGACTTCAGAGATCTGGAAACAACCCCTCAAAGAGACTGTCGTCAGTGCTGAGTGGCAGTCTTGGGTCTCGTTCAATGATGGGTCTTACTGGCAGCCCTGCAGCGGCAGGCGGGAAGCAGGCCCTAGAGGTGTGGGTGTACCTGGCCATAGTCAAGTCCAGGTGAAAACTCGCTGTTGTTTCTCAAGCCACAGCAAGGCAGGAAGCACCTCCCTCCCAGCTGGGTTCTTCCCCCTCCCTACCTTTGCATTAATTTACTCAAACATGACAGGAGCCACATTAGGTTTGGCAATTACCTGAGTCTACAATTCATTCACTGAGCAATTAGCCTCAAGCTCAGAGCAGCCTGCATGCAGTAATTAGTGGCATAATAATAGCCCCCTTTGCCTGCCCAGCCTGATATTACAAGGAAATGGTTCAACTTTATTTCCTATCACACCCTTACAGCAGTAATCACACAAGGGCGCTTGTCAGATGTTTTAATTATTAAAATATAAGGTGCAGGGATTTAAAGAGATTCAACCATAAGGCAGAGCTTCACGGAAGTTGGAGCCCCAATACCTGGTAACAAGGATTTCACACTGGGTGTTTCCTGGATGTTCAGGAGGAAGGAGACTATCAAATCCTGGACATTTATTCATTCCACTACTTACTTATGTAAAACCATATTTTGAGTGCCTACTGCCGTCCAGACACTGTGCCATGCCCTGGAGATATCAGGGCAGCTAGAAAAATCTACGCCCTCCCTGTCCTCATGGCCCGCACAGTGGAGCGCAGGAGACCCACAGTGAGATGCAAAAGCGCCGCCGTGAGAAGTGTCAGGAGGGAGAAGCATTCGGTGATGCTATGAGACCATGTCACAGGAGATGTGGCCAAGGGAAGCGTGTCAGGGCTCTGAGACCAAGGAAGCGATGGAGATGAGAACTGAAAGATGGGTGGAGGTCAACCAGGGAGTGGGAAGGAGAGTGCCAGTGAAAGGGCAGCGTGTGCAAGGCTCCCTGTGGTGGGGGCAGAGGGCACTGGGAGAACAGAGCAGTGTAGTGCCGGTCTAAGTTGAGGGTGAAGGCTCGGAAGGCTCCCCACGCGAAAGACTGCTGTGCTCATCCCAGGGACGGTGGGGGAGGCAGACCAAGGTCGTAAGTAGAGTGGCTTCAGGAGGACCCTATGTTCTGAAGGAACAATCTAGCTGCAGTGCGTAGAGAAGACTGGAGTGAGGATGGCATGGGAGCCCAGAAGCAAATTAGCTAATGTACACCCAGTGCATTAGCTTCCTCTCGCTGCGGCAACACACTACCTCAAACTTACAGGCTGAAAAGAATACAAATTTATTATCTTACAGTTCTGGAGGCCAGACATCCAAAATGGGTCTTAATGAGCTAACCCGAGGTGTCGGGTCCAGCTGCATGCTTTCTGGGCGCTCTAGGGGACCCCGCCACGCCTCGCCTTTTCCAGCTCCTAGGAGCTGCCCACGTTCCTTGGCTTGTGACCTTCCTGCTCGGACCCCTGCTTCCATCATCACATCTCCCTCTCCGTCGTTGACCCTCCGGCCTCTCTGATAAGGATGCTTGTGACTACGGTGGGCTCACTCACACAGCCCAGGATGATCTCCCCAAGAGGTGTAGCTTAATCACAGCTGCCAGGTCCCTTTTACCACCTAAGGTGGCAGAGTCCCAGGTTTGGGGATTTGGATGTGGACCTCTTTGGACAGCTATTAGTTTGCATGCCACGGGCAATTTTCAAGATTTCCAGAGATGCCGGGGGCTCAGAGATGTTGCGAAGCAGTCAGACGCAGGATATGTCTGGAAGATAGAGCTGACGGGACCATTGATGCATTGGACACAGGGGCACTGAGGACACCGGAGGGAGGCCAGGGGCCAGGCAAAGGCACGGAGGCAGGCAAGAGCCCCGAGTGGCATGCTTTGTTTGGGGGGCAGTCAGTGCTCCAAGACGGTGTCCTGCATGGTGGGACCCTCATGATGAGATGCATGTCCTCAGAGAAGAGGAAGGGAGGTCAGAGTGTTGGCACCCTCCCCACCAGCCCCCGTGAGGATGCCATGAGTAGGTGTCTGTCTGCGGGATGGGAAGAACATCCTCACCAGGAACTGAATGTGCTGGGACCTGGATCGTGGATGTCCCAGCCTCTAAAATGGAGAAATAAATGTCTGTTGTTTGGCCCCCAATCTCTGATATTTTGCTAGAGCAGCCCCAGCCCACGTATACAGGTCTCACAGAGTCAAAGAGAGTGCGTATAAAGGGACAAGGAACTCAGTCTAGGTGGTGGAGCTGTGACTTTTTGCCCCTAGCTAGTAATTTAGGAAAACCTGAGTCATCAAGAGAAAATGACCAGTCAGAAGGGCTTGTGTATGTACGTGCTTCTGCATGTCCTTCACAAGCAACCCTTCCTGTATTCAAAGGTCAGGCATCTGGCGACCGTAACCATCCAGAGCCTGCACTGAGCAGATTTTCTGTTTGTTCGTTTCTTCTTTGGAAAGGTCTCTGAATCATCAAAGTCGTTGTCACAATGATGTGGACTTTTCTGTTGCTTTCCTCCGTTTTTCACTCAGAATATTGGAACTTGTTTTGCATACAGCTCTCAAAAGCTTGGTTCTTCCGCACACGGCGGAGCGGAGACTGGACCCTAGCAGGGCGATACGCAATGCAAGTGGTAAACGAAGTGATTACAGGAAACAATGATAGTCGATGTGTGCAGTGAGGAAAGGATCATAAGAAAGTCCACAATCAACACGGCAAAAGCAACCGGGGCCCTTCGGAGCAGGGGAAACTATTTCAAACATGTCTCAAGGGCATTACTGTAGAGTAGGATAACTAATATTAGAAATTCAAAATAATTTCTTGAAATCAGATTTGATACCAGGGGAATCCAAATCAAGTCTATAGTGCAGTTAACAGTATCAGATAAATGCTAATTTTCCAGCTTCGATAAACATCCCATGGCCCTGTAAAATGTTAGCATTGGGGGAAGCTGTGTGAATGGTGTATAGGAACACCCACACTCTCTGTACTATTCTTCTACAGATATAAGTGTATTTCAGAATGAAAGGGTTTTTCTTTTTAAGTGTTTGAAACTTGCCCTGGCTGGGTAGCTCAGTTAGTTGGAGCATCGTTCCAACCACCAAAATGTTGCGGGTTTAATTCTCAGTCAGGGCACACCTAGGCCGCATGTTCGATCCCTGGTTGGGAGGCAACTGACTGATGTTTCTCTCTGTCTCCTTCTCCCTTCCTCTATATCCTTGGGTGAGGATTAAACACTGTAAAACTTAAAAAAAAAAAAACAAAAAACACCCAAGTTTTAATCACAATCATTTGCTTGAAAATGAGAAAGAGGAAGAGATTCACCACTGATTTCCAGTGAAATTCGGGAAGAATCAGGGGTAACCCAGAGGTGGGAAGCTCTGAGTGCCGCGATCACACTGGCTGAATTCAGCGCCCCCCAGAGGACTTGGGAAGGCTGTGCTCCCAGAACAGGGAAGAAGCCCAAAACAGAATTAAAAGATTAATGGGTATAACATAAAATCAAGCTCCCAAAGCGTATGAATCTTCAGTCTTCGGATCAATAGTGATCAAGGCCCAGGAGGACCTCAGGGCTGGGCGGGTCTCTGCCTACAACTGTGAGGTTTCTGCGTCATGTGACATGCCCACTGGACTCAACCTGGTCCGGGGAGGACAGAAGAATACGCAGAATCCATTTTGTAGGAAGAAGTGAGTGGACAGACACAGAGAGACGCACAACGCAGGGACAGACTTACAGAGCATGCTCAGAGCTAGACAGGAACTGGTCTATTGCAGAAGAGCAGGAGGAAGCTGGAGATAGAGGAGCAGCCACTTTTGGTTGAAACAGAAAACAGCCACAGACGAGGAAGAGCCAAACAGAAGTGGGGAAAGAAAAAAGAGAAAATGCAGAGGTTAGTGGACAGGTAACCTTGGCCTGAATGAGCAGCCTAGTAGCCTCCAGGTGCCTTCGGGGGCGGGAGTGGGGGCGGGGCAGGGCACCTAATCAATCATTGCATGGCATGGTTATGCCATACTGCATGTCTAAAAGCACTTGTATAGGTAGCGTCTCATTTGAATCTCACAGCAACCTGGGAAGTTCCCAGTGCAGGTTACTACCTTAATTGGCCAGGAAAGGAAAAGGGCACAGAGAGGAAAGTGACCCATCCAGCTACTTAGTGGCTAAGGCAGAACATAAGCCAGGTGTTCTGAGTTACCTTTCATGGGGTAATGGTTGAAGTATGCACAGAAAGGCACCCTCTTTCCTCCCCTTCCCCCTCCTCATCACTAGCCAGGCCCCATCCTGCATTCCTTCCATAAATCATCCCATATAATATGCCCCTTTATAATGTCCTCATATACAATTTCCCATACAATATTCATGTTAACCTTGTTAGGGAGGTTTATTAAACCCCCATTTTTCTGATGAGGAACCTGTGGCTTAGATACAATGTGACCAAGAAAACGTTCTTAGTGAGAAGGACAACGTCACTCGTCGCCCGACCCCCGGGCCCTCTGACTCAGAAGCACAGGCCTTTAACCTCCAAGCATCAGGATTCTCAGAGCCTTCCTTCCAAAAGCCTGACCTGTTTGTGACCCCAAACCCCCGGTCAGATTCTGGTCCAGGCCAGCAATGAAACTCTTTTTCTTCTTGAATTCCAGGTCCCATTCCAAGAAGGAAGAACCATCTGTGGCTCCCTCAGGTTTCCCAGAGATGCCCCAGATCTATTAGGAAACCCCATCCAGATATCCCCTTCACACTTTCAGGGCTCCCGGTTCTGCCACGCCCTCCTAACTCTGTCCACTGGTTCCCTCATCAAAGCACTGAGTTCCATGTCAGATGAGGCCAGAGGACCAGCAGAAAGCCGGGACCCTGGAATGGGGATTTTTAAGGGCAATTTGATTGAATCAATTCACCATGAGGTTAAAAAGCACAGACAATTCTGTCTTGGACCCTGTTCTTCAGCTCACCTCCTACGATACGTCTGTTGAAGGTCTTTGAAGTATAATCGGGTGGATGTGGCCACTTCCTCCATACGGCTGCCTCTGGCCATCTTAGTGTGGCACTCCCTTCCCCTCTTTAACAGAGACAGAGCACCTTCTGCTTCTGTGCTTTATTTGACAGTATAAGCAGCCTTTTGACAGCCCTTCATGTAGCTTGTTAAAGGGGGAACCTGTGTGTGCATTTACACAGCATGTTTCCAGATAAATTACAAGCCTGTCTGGGATAGAAACGAGGACTTACTCTTCTAGCCCCGTTAGGTATTTTATTGACCATTAGGGTGGTGGAGAGTCGAACGCTGAATTCTAACCACAGCTTCATTCCTTGGGAGCCCCTCCCCCGCGGGCTTCCCCCTGCCCCACTTTCCACATTTATTACATTCATTACTTGCTCCCTGAGGGAGTTAGGGAGAGCGGTCACTGAAGTCAAGCATTCCCATCCCATCGTGTGCTCCTCGTGCCAGGCATGTGCTCATTAATTATTAGCTAGTACAACTCTCTAAGTTCATTATGTGATTAGATGGTGATTCGGACCCTTTATCTGGGTTTCTCTAATCCTTCATCAGCCCAATGACCTGTGCTGGTATCTAACCTTCCCTGACAAAGCTAAGGGTTACCATCGGAACACTAGGTACATTTGGTGAAAATCTCCAATGAAGATTAAAAAAAAAAACAAACTCAGAAACTTTCAGTGGACTTAAGTAATCACTTAAGATTTAAATATTTGGGGATCTTTTTGCATGACATGCTTTCCTGGAAATAAGGCAAACAGAACCCAGCCACTCCATGTTGTAATTTTGTGCAGGAGGAGCTGAAACCACTCCTTTGCTCTGGGTCTGCTGCGCGACTCAGTGGTTTCAAGTGCACGTGGTCCGGGATTACAAATGGGATGATACAATTATAGACTCTGACATATACCATATATACAGTAACTAATACTTGATATATAGACACATTCACATACAGATACACAGTCACATGTATGTTGTTTATGAGGCCTTAATAAGTATTTAATTAAATATTTAACTACTCTTGCAAATTCATTTATTTGCACTTTCTAAGTGCAAATAAGTATATTGCTTTTCTTGGATATAATCTTATGGAGTCTAATGAATGAACTTTTAAGAGTGCAACATATAGGTAAATTATAAACATACCTGAAAGTAATGAGCAAATTCTGGCAAGTAACAAACAAAACATTTCCCTGTGAAAATTTCAGAAGGTAGAATCCTCACAAACACTTTTCTGCAATTTGCTAGACTTAAAAATGGGAGCTGTGGTTAACGGGACACTCTGAAGCAGCGTTAAGATGAAATTTAAAATACTAATGTATAATTAATATCTAGATTTTCAAAATTTAAAATTTGTATTAAAGACCTTATTGATTGTCCCCTGTCCATGTCAAGCTTTCTGAATTAACAGCCTGATTTTCCTCTGACCTCTGGCTGTTTGCATATTCCCTGCCTGGAGTGAGCACCTAAAACCACACCCGGTTGAAGCTGTGTTTTCCTAAACAGACACTGTTCCTTACATTTGTATTGCAGACTATGATCTTGCAAAGACCTTTGACATTGACTATTTTACTTTTTACTCACCACAAACCCATGAGGTTGGTATTGTGTAGGTTTGAATGGAAAAGAAGGCACATATCCCTTTGCCTGTAGACTTGAAAGAATCACACTAGGCCATGCTGACTCAGTGGCCTTACCTTCTTAAGTTCAACATGTTTGGTCCAGGCAAGGCCTTAGCCTGGCAGCAGGGGACGGAGCTGGGGTAGGTCTCAGCACAATGAGGCTGCCTGGCTGTTGTTTGGATGGTGATGTAGCAGGCCAGGGACTGGTTGGTGGTTAGCTAACTGCCTGGCGGCAGGTATTAGAAAAACTCAAAGCCAAGAAGACAAGGCTTGGTGGAAGACAGAGGGAAGAAGCCAGGCCCAGAATAAAGACTCAGCATGCTTCAAACACCTGCATAGCTCCTGCAACCTGCTTTGACATTCAAAGAACCCTACCTTTGCTAATAAGCTCCACCTTCATTATCCTTGAAAGAACTCTTTCCTACTTAAAAGGGTCTGACCCATAAATATTGAGTTAACATCTTAAAATAATTTGCCATAGGCTCAGGAGAGAAGACTGCCCCTGGCCCAACATAAGGAGCCACAGGGATGTCACCACTGGGCAGGGAGGCCATGTGGTCATGTTCTTCAGACTGAGAGCTCTGTGTCTCCTGGACAACAGCTGAGGAACAAGGCGCAGAGGTGATTCCAAGCAAAGCTTACTGCTACAATCAGAGGCAGACCATCAGCTTCCCCCCACGGGCAAAACCCTGTCCTTAAAGGGCAGTCCCATTCTGCCCTACATATCAGGGGCAAGGCTGAAGTTTCTTAAGGGTCCTTTTCATTACTGTGCAGCAATAACGTCGGGAAACACGACTTTACACACTTCCCAACAACAGACTGTATTTGAATCTACTGCTTTAAAAACAATCTGAGCCAAGCTCTGGCTGGTGTGGCTCAGTGGATGGAGTACCGACCTGCAAACCAAAGGGTCGCCAGTTCAATTCCCAGTCAGAGCACATGCCAGGGTTGTGGGCCAGGTCTCCAATAGGGGGTGAGTGAGAGGAACCACACATTGATGTTTCTCTCCTTTTCTTTCTGCCTCCCTTCCCCTCTCTCTAAAAATAAATAAATAAAATCTTTTAAAAATTAAAAAAAAAATCTGAGCCAAAGTTGGTTGAAGCTAAAGTTGCTTGGAAATGACGGGGACTCCTTTCACAAGCTGACTCTAAAACATTACCTATCTCTGTTGTCTCGTACAACTCACTCTGAGGCTGTACCGCTATGATCTTAAAACTTGCTCTAAACATCACTCTGAGAGCACATTTTGCTCGAATGTGTTCCAGCCTTTGGCCAAAACCAAGTAAAATACAGTTCAGATCCGAGAACACCAGCTCTGCTGTTCATAATGCCCAGGCTCCTCGCCTCACACGTCCCCACTCCAGGCACTTCTGCTCATCCCTCGTGGCACATTCTGAAGCCGTCCCTGTCCTGGATAAGAACTATGAGAAGTGTTGGCTGCTGCTGCTGCTGAATTTCACTCCCTGCAGCATAAACAATGAGGTGCTGCAGGAGGCTTCTGTTTGTTTGGTCAGGGCTTTTTCCATTAGACTAGGTCATCAGCCGTTGCCTGGTTACAAATGCAGTCCCGAGATTGAATGGCTAGAATCCAATTATCCCAGCTTCCTGTCTGCAGAGCGCTGCCAGGGAAGAACGCAGTTATGTTTGCCTGCCTTGTCAGGCTCCCAGGACTCAAAGTATATCATTTGGAGAAAACTAACAAACAACAGATCCTCAGATGTTTTGATGGAGGGGCCCCATGGTGTGGAAAAGGGACTCACTGGCGCAGAACACAGAACCCAGCACTCGTCTGTCATCTGCCTCTTCCTGGCTCCGTGTCTATCCCTTCATTCTCTGAGCTTCATTTTCTCATTTTTTAGAGGGAGGTAATATCACCAACCACCGCGGTGCTGGGCGCTTCTAATGAGATGATGTGTGTGAAAGAGCTGTGACAACTGTCACGATGGCAGTGATGGCGATGATAAGAACAAGGTGAGCTGACATTTACTGAGTGCCTCCCACGGGAAGGGCAACATAATGTGTGTTTAATGGACACTATCTCGTCTAATACACACACCTTTTAAAGACTTGGTGATGATGGTAATAATGACATGAATAACAACAGCTAACATTTCTCAAGTGTTTACCATACGCCAGCCTCTAGCACTTCATGCATGTTAACATATGCGCCCCTTACATCGTGGCAGTGAGCACTGTGGCCATCTATGTGACGTGTGAGGAAAAGCGGGTTACAGAAGTTGGGTAATTGGCTGCAGGTCATAGTGCCACTAAGAGGCCATAAGGATTCGGACGCAGGCATTCTGATTCTAGAACAAGAGCCAGCAAATGTTTTCTATTAAGGGCTCGATGTTTAGGTTTTGGAGCCACATATAATCCCCTTGGGATTTCTTCTCTTTCTCCTTCTCCTCCTCCTCTTTCTCTTTCTTTTGTTCAGGTTTTTGTTATCAACTATTTTTGTTTGTTTCTGCATTCCTTTACAAATGTGAAAACCATTCTTAGCTCATGGGTCACCCAGAAATAGGCCCATGGCTGAGAATGAACTTGGCCCACCGTAAGTGTATGGACCTTTGCTCTAGAAATAATTTCCATTTTTTAGGGAAACAGAAAATCAAGGGCTTAAGTAACTAAATTCAGGATTCTAATCCAGTTTTGCCTGCTTCCAGAAACTGTGTCAATCCACACTCTACTGCTTTTGCAGCCGCTGTGAAAATGGAAGTGATTATCACTGAGTCAGGCACGCTGGGCCCATCCCAGTCAGGTTCCAGAGAGAATAGACTGTTCCCTCTTGCAGCAGACGTGGAGACAAGACAGCAGTCAGACTGAGCAGACTCAATGGCTTGTGCAGTGCCTGGCACACAGTAGGCCTGCCATCAATCTCTACTGAGTGCAATAATGCTGCTTTCTGATTGAATCCATGATTCACCAAGAGCTCAGCTATTTGCTCAACCTCTTCTGACGTTGCATTTGAATCTGTAAGTGAAAGCAATGACGTATTCCTTTGCGTGGCTCATAGGATATCTGCAACCATTTCTGTGATAATTTCCATAGCGTTCTCTGGAGAAAAGAAAGATGTTATGTAAAGAAATAGGATCTTTACAATGAGTCATTCTGTTGACAGAAATGGCACTTGGAGATTGTGTTTACAACTCTGAGATAAATACATCACAAGCCAGATGCAGGACAATAGGGAGGACTCTGTGACTTCATCAAGTCAATATTTGTCATAGCCACTATTACAGTCTCACATTAAAGCAGGCATTTTTATTTTAACCTTGGGTTTCAACATCAGAGAATCAGTGAAGTTCTTGGAATTGTATTCAAAATTCTGTGCATCGGTCCAGACTTTCACGGAAAGGCCATAGATTTTATTGGGCTCTTGAAGAATTTTATTATGCTCTAAATGGCCTAAATGTTAGAACTATAATAAAACTGTTGCAGTGTATTAGTTTCCTGATGAGAAAAAGGGAGAGATGAACTTGCAGGTGTGCGGTGATCAGGGTTAGGTTTTCCAGAGGCCCTTGTAGTGTGATGCTTTGTGAAACCCTCAGGACCCCCATGGAGGGTCCCACAGCACCTCATCAGGCCCCCGTCTGGGGTGCACATTCACCCAGGAGATTAATCACCAGCCCAGGCTGGCTGCAGTGACCAGCACTCAGGGCCGCCAGCAGGCTGAAAGCAGCCACAGAATGAAGCCACAGAACCTCTTTCATTTCTCCCCAGCCCCACCGCCAGGCCCAGAGGCTGCCACGACAAACCCCGAGGCTATTTTTTTCCTTTTGTTTTACTTGGTAGCACCTAGCAAAATGCCTGCCACATAGCCGGTGTTTACAACAAGTTGGTCCAAACGACGATGAAGATAACGATGAAACTGATTAGTCCTTCCATTCCTGGGATGGTGAATAAGGTTGTTTCATTCTCTTACCTCTTGAGATACTCTATCTATATAAACTCATAGGTCTCTGTCAATTAGATGGCGTTTTCACTTTGCACTGTTAGTTGGTGGTGAGGGTTTAGGCCAAGGTAGGGCGTTGGAATGCTTCCCTTTGGTGTGGGCCAGGAGCATCTTTCCTTGAGATTACAGTAGTGGCTCCAGGGAAGTAGGTCCTGTGGACCTAGACCAGGGTGGGCGGGATTCGACTTTACAGGCAAGGCTGTCTGTAAAGCAGGCCTTGACCTTGAAGTGGCAAGGGGTGGGGGAAAGGCAGGGTGTGTCGCCACAGAGCAGGGAGGAGTCACAGATGGAACTGACAGCTCAGAAGTGAAGTGGGACTTGGCATGTTTTTACTCATTCTGCTCTCGGCTGGGCACTGTGTTGTGGGTATGAAGGACACATTGACGGGCTACTGGGGGCCAATTATGTTTCTGAGTAGCATTGTTGAATATGGAAGATTTTCAGCACATGGAAAAATTTAGGGGAGTGTCGCTTTACTGTTCTTTCTTTCTTATTTATTTATAGGGGGTGGGAGGGAGAAAGAGAGGGAGAGAAACATTGATATGAGAGACAAACAGCAATTGGTTGCCTTCTGTATGCACCCTGACAGGGGACTGAACCTGCAGCCCAAGACATGTGCCCTGACGGGGAATCGAACTGGTGGCCTTTTGGTTTGTGAGAAAGTGCCCAACCAACCGAGCCACATCAGCCGGGGCACTTTATTGTTTTCTTTTTGTTAGTGGTCATGTGTACATGTGTGACTTAAAAAAAAATTAACCTATACAGGTGTAAAGGACAAAAGAGTTACTGGTAGTTAGGTAGTATGAGGCATGAGTAATTGGGAGTGAGCTCTAAGAGGTGCCAGTGAAACTGGAGGGAA
Source organism: Micronycteris hirsuta (assembly GCA_004026765.1). Taxonomy (NCBI): domain Eukaryota; kingdom Metazoa; phylum Chordata; class Mammalia; order Chiroptera; family Phyllostomidae; genus Micronycteris; species Micronycteris hirsuta. The sequence continues at coordinate 92,659 of PVJI01003133.1, forward strand.
AAGACCGGATATAGGTTCTTCTCAAAGGGAGAGACTCTGGAGACTAAATACAGGACACATAGAAGGTACGGAAGTCAGAGGCGACTTCCCACCTAGAGTCCCAGACAGAGAATAGTAACAACAGTAATACTTTGCGTATGTTGCCCAGTCTCGTCTGTTTTAGAATACCGCGTCTTCACTAACCTCACTGGACGTGTTGCTTTTCGCCTGGCTTTTAGTGTCGGTGACTGCATCGTTTCCTGCCTCCTCCCTGGAAGCCATCAAAGGCCAGCGAGTGTTTACTGATTGATTGATTTCATCTCTCCTGTAGCAGCACAAATACTACCGCCAAGTAAATAAATGCAATTTGGTACGAGTGAGGTAGGTTGGGACATTTGTTTCATGGGAAATTTGAGACCCAGAGTGGCTGGCCAGAAGTCCCCTAGCAGTGAAGGCAGAATTCAAGATGGATTCGGAATGGGTGTTTTATATTGTTTTGTTTTTTTCCCCATCACATAGGCTAACACAAGCGAAACCATCAGCCTCAATCGGGAGGTTTGAATAGCAAATAAATGCCAGGAAATTAGAAAATAAATAGCGTCTGCTGTCCATTGAGGGAGCCGCTATTAGATGACGCAGACTTCTGGAATCACGGTGACCTTTTACTTTTGTAAGTTCGCTGTTTCCGGAGGCCTCTGGGTTGAGAGGAGATGCAGTGACAAGGGCGACCCTGATAAGACTACTCTTTCCTGGTTCCTTCCACTGAGTCACAGCCCCTTGACCAACTGCCCGTTCTCTCCCTGGCTGGCTGGGGCATGGGGTTTCTCCAGGCCTTGGGCCTCGGCTCAGCCGGCCAGCTGCGTTTCACTGGATATTTTGAAACCCTTGACTTCCCTTCCTCAAAGCCTCAGTCATGGCTGACTCATAGTCCCCGCCACTGCAAGTTCCCGAGGGAGATAGAGAGAGATTGGTGTAAGGCTTTGGGGAAAGAATGTGGGGTGGAGGGTGGGTGTGGGCTGTGTTCTGGACAAGAATTTAATTATTAAACTGTGGCATATAGGTCCCCATTTGGACCCTGTTGACAAGAAGACCGTATACTGACAATCACCATGCCAACTCAGGGCACCGAGGCTGGAATGAAATGACGTAACCCCCTAATGCCATTCAATAATGAGAAAGATATGACCAAAATTAAATGATCTGACCTCTATCAAGTTTTTAAAAACAAAGGTAATGTCTGACCTTTCATCCAAGTTTCCAGACCAGTTTAAATGACTTTCGGTCCAGGCTGCCAGGACACTCATACACGTTATAAAATGTCTTCTAATGTTGGAGGGAGTGTCTCTTCCAAACTTGATGGTGTCACTCCTGTCTCTTACCTTCTACACAGGCAGAAAATTAAAGAATGGGTTCTCAAGAGAGGCACATCTAAGTCTGCATCCTGGCTCTGCTCGTTATTACTTGCGTGACCTTGCTTCAGGAACTTCGTCTCCTGAAGTATCGTTTTACTTCTCTACAAAAAGGAGGTTGTTCTATAAAATCACAATGAAAGTAATAATAAAAACTCCCAATTATCTGGCAGGTGGTATTGTAATTGCCATCACATACACAATTTTTTAAAAAAATACAGAACCTTACAAGTTAAGTAGTACTAACACCTCTATTTTACTCACGAAGAAGCCGAGGCTCAGAGAAGTTAACTAACTTGCCCAAAGAAACACAGCTGGCAAGTTAGGAAGCTAGAATTCAATCCAGACAATACTTATTTTTTTTTTTTTAGGATTCCGTGTTGTAAGATATATAAAGTGTCCAGAGAGTACTGACAGCTTAGGTGCTCAATAAGCTCGAGTCCCCGTGCCCCTTGGTGAAGAGTGACTATTGCTCAGGAAACTCCTGAGTTGGAGAAGGTAAAGATACACCATATGGCAACTGAACTCCATTTCCTGTTCTTGCTCATCATGTCAATCACCCCTGATTCTGTAACCAGATCCCAGACCATCCCCATCATCTTCGGAATGGCATGCATGCCCCTTTCATGAATGGATAACTGGCGTAGGAACAACCCCTGCCTGCTGCCTTCCCCACTTCCCACCCCTGGTTCCTCAACACCCTTGGCGTAGGACTCTGCACGCAGCTTTGGAATTTCCAATGCTATGGGCTCCTGAGTGACAGCCGTAATAGCTAGCCTTCGGTAAGTGTTTCCTCTACGCCAGGGACTGTGCTCCACTATTTAGCCTTGACTCATGGAAGCCTCACAACCACACTCTGGGGGATGTGCCATCGTTACCCTTGTACTAAGAATAAACTGAGGCTCAGGTGGTCAGAACTTGCCCAAAGTCAGACACAGTCTGAGCCTGAATCTAAACCCATGTCTGTTTAAGGACGAAGCCCAAGTTCGTGACCATAGAAAGCTTCCCAATGTATAGATAGTAAAACTTAAGCCAGAAAGGGGCAGGGACACACACAGAGTCGTATAACAAGTCATCAAGATGCTGGGGGAAAGGACACATTTTCTGGCATCTTCTTTAACATTCTGTATCACACTCTAGCCTGAGCAACTCTCACCGTGTCCCCATCCCACCCTCCACCCACTCTGTGCTCAGTGCTGTCCCAATAAATGCCATTATTGGTGACACAGTGGCCAGCGGTCTCTAGGATTATACAATGTCAAGTGACTCACACAACTTCGGTCTGATTCATCACCACATTCTATCAATACAACACTTTAAGCTTAAGTTCTTTTTCAATACACAGCCATGAACTAAAAAAGGAAACAAGCTTGCTATGAATCAGGGAAATAGTAGTATTTAAAAACTCGAATCCTTTTGCTCCTTGCAAGAAATAGGATAAACATCTTGATTTTATTCAAAACTGTCACGGAAAGCTTTTCCTCTTATCTGGAGGCTGCAGCCCTGGCAGTGGGTGAAGTGTTAGAGTAGCAGTGGCATTCGGGCTTTAAAGAGCTCAGTGGGGTGGTGCAGTGTGGACACCACAAGCAGGGCAAGCCTCCAAATTCTTCCAAAGACAGGCATTCAGTGAACTGATTATACAGCTCCAGCGCACAAACACCTGAGGTGGGCATGAGTGAAAACAAATGATCAATAAGAATTGGTTCCTGTCTTCAAGGAGCCCCAAATCTGGTACGGAAGCTTAGAAAGGGCAGGATTAGTGAGTCCCATAGAGAAGCCTGGCCCAATGTTCTAAGAGAAGGACAAATAAAGTGCTTTGGGGGTTGGAATAGGTCCCAAACCCCATGCTATCTTGGAGGCTGGCAAAGACGTCATGTAGAAGGTGGCACTGGAGAGGGACTCTGTCTGTAAAAGATACTGGGAGACGTACGTCTGGTGGAAAGAAAGCAGGACCAACAGACTGAAGGTGGAACCTGAAGCGCGTGGTCTGCTCTGCAGAGATAAAGAGGAATGACTAGGGACGAAGCTATAAACAGTAGACTTAGAAAAACGATGGAGAACCCAGAGTTTGGTAAGCAATGAATAATCTGGTGGGGATTTTGGCCAAGAAATGGCTTGCTCATACTGGGTTGTACAGCCTAAAGACCCAGTCCAGATGAAAGATAGCATTGATTGCGGAAGGATGATGTCAGGAAGGATGGAGATAAGGAAATGCATGAGAAAAATCTGCTGATTATATAACCAGCTTGAATTTCCTCCTATGTCAGATAAAATGAAGAGTTTTAATAGCAAGCCACTTTCTGGCTGGCCCAGAACTGGTGTTTACTTCTAATTAGATGCTATTTGGAATTACTTATTTAAAATCAATGAAGAACCACTGTGTAAATGCATCTTTGTTTACAGACAGCCGATACTCCAAGGAGAAAGAAGAGAGGCAGAGGGGGAAAGATGTGCAAGATGGGAATTCATCTGTTCCAAGCATGGTTCTTGCTGCTCAAGCTTACGAGCCCGCGGTGACTCAGTTCCCTCTGTAAGTGATGTGTGGGGGAGAAAGGCTAGGTCGGCAGGGCCTGGGTAATCTCTGTGTCCTTGGGCAAATTCCAGGTACCCTCTCTGATGCAGCTCAGTGTCATCTACACAATGGGAAAATGATACTTACCTGTAGGGTTTCATATACAATGCTTCCCACCAAGCCTGGCACATAGGAAGTAACTAATCAATGGTATTGAATGCTATTGAATTACTATCAGGTTCCTTCCACTTTGCCCACATTTACTGAGTGCCAGCCAAGCATGCACAGCTTATTTCTGCCTCAGAGTCTTGTGTTTGCTGCTACCTTTCAACGGCATCATGTTCCTCCCATCAACACATGAGTGACAGCTCTCCAGCATACTGTCCCAGCTTACAGTCACACCCTAACCATGTTCCATGCAGCTTTCTCTGACTACCCCAGATCACGTGCACACCTCAGCCCCACCTCTATTTTCCATATTCTTTATAGCACTGTGCCTAAACTTGTCTAATTCACATATATATGTTTCGTTATTAGCTTTCTGGTTCCTGACAAGACAGCAGAGACCCTGTCAGTATTATTTATTGATTAACCTCTAACACAAAGTAGATGTCCCCCCCCAAAAAAATACGTGAACATTGTAGTGCTGTTGATAAAAGTAAGCTATATAACAAATAAAAACTGTCTGGCATATAGCAGATACTGAATCAGTGCCAGGTTCTGCCCCCTGGGTGGGTTGGGATAACGGCTGCTCCAAAGTGGAGAAAGACAATTTGAAAGAAGAGCAAGAACGGGAACAGTGGCCCCCGGCTGGGTTGGTTGGGATGCTTAGCATGGGGGGGTTATGGCTCAGACTGTCATTCTGGGATGAAAGTTGCAAGAAGTTGAACATTTTTAAAAATTCATTGATTTGAGAGAAAGAGAGACAGGGAGAGAGACAGAGGCAGAGGGAGAGGAAGCAAGAGAGAGAGAGATTTGTTGATTTACTTATTTACACATTCATTGGTTGTTTCTCATATGTGCCTTGACTGGGGATTGAACCTGTAACTTGGCATATGGGGACAACACTCTGACCAACTAAGCTACCCAGCCAGGGCTGAGATTTGTTTTTTTTATTTTTTTATTTTTTTGTATGGAGGAAGAACTTTTGTAAGAGTGGACAGTTGTGATTCTGAGGCAATACATCTAGATAAATACCACAGAGGCCTTATGAACTTTTCAGAAAAACTACGGAGGAGGAAAACCAAACACCATCACAGACCTCTAGAGGAGAGTGTCTGGTTCAGCTGCTTAGAATTTCAAGCTGTGAAGGAGGCTCCTTCCAGGGATGAAACACGGTGAGCAGAGTTGGAGGATCCAGTTACACTGTACCCCACCCTATTTTGGCCCATGTGCAATGGAGCTCCAGGTAAATTGTGTGTGAAAAGACTCTGATTTGAAAACCTAATTCTTGTCCACCCTCTGCATTTGATATGTGAGATGGTGGAGGCCCCAAGAGTTAGAGGAGCTGGCAGAAACACTCTGTCCCTGACCACCAATGGGGCTCTGTCCATTGCCCCTGCACAAAAGTAATGGCGCCGGAATTTCACTGACGTATACTGTAGACCTAACACCCTAAAGGCTCGAGGGCATGGGAGCTGGACTCTTGGCAGTTTCATAGGGGGTTTCTGGGGGTTCGTGACACCAAAAAATGTTTCAGCAAGGAGGCACATGCTTAGTAGCCTCCATCCAAGCCCTGTGGATGCACGTGCTGCTGGGAATGGCTCCCAAGGTGTGTGTGCTGCAAGTGGCTGCGCCGGACCCTTGCCCACCCTCTGCTCTTGGGATGACCATGGCAGAGAGATCTGTCCTGGAGCTCGAGGCCCTGACGAAGGTCCACACAGACAGGTAGAATCAGCTCATCCACCGGTCCTGGGCTTCTGGCTTCACCTTGAGGAGAACCTGATGCTGGAGACAGAATGTTCTCCAGCGTCAAATGCCCAAAGCTCCTGAGCGGTGCTCTGGGCTATGGAGCTTATAGAGACGCTCTAGAGAACCGAGACAGGGGGCTGCTGTTGGTATTGTATTGCATATTCAAAATTCAGTTATTAGTTTCAAGTCTTAAGATTTCCCTCAGTAGGTAATTTCTATAAACATGTACAGAATGCACAAATATAAACATACATGTAATTTATTCATGTTTATCAATAAATAGAATTTGTCAATTAAAAAAAAACAAGTCTACATAGGCTCCCGTTTTTCTCAGAATACCTTTTTGGGAAATGTATCAAAAAAGTCTGTATCATAAAGCCAAGGGTGCTTCCCACAGAAACAAATTAGACTCGAGGATCCTAGTGCCTTCCAAGTTTAAGCTTCAGATAAGTCCCAGGTATAACTAACAATTTCATAAAACCAAAGATACAGCCATCATTAACATCTGTAATCCTTTGAAATGATAGAATTAAGTTCCATGTTCTACGGAAGGGGCACATGTGTAGTTCACATGTTGGTTACCGGGAGGCTCCGTGCATTGTGACCTGAACGAGTGGCCCCACTTGTAATTCCACTTTATTAAAAATGTAAACAAAATTGAAGTGCTAGCAAAATACCATTAAACTATAACTAATAATCATTTATACAGACTGCCAAATTAGCAAAAATCTCAAAAGTTATCTAGTTCAGTATCTTAGCAGATTCTGTGTGTAACATCTTTGCCAGCTGCTCATTTATAGTCTCGTCCATGTTTGAGGGTGGTTGTTTTTTAAATAGAATTTATAGGATAGGGATCATTTTGGTGACCCTTTCCTCCAAATAAATGTTTTCATGGCAAAAGGCATTTGAATTTATCCCACACTACTTTGAAGTTACATGAAGTTTGGCTCATTTTTACCAAAATTAGTCCCCGTATTTCCCCACCCACTCCTTTATTTTGAGAACAACAAAACCCCATTGAATGAAGGGCTTGTGGTGCGTAGAGCTGCAATGTCGTGTAGGTTGCACCCCCTGGAGTAGCCAAATGAAGAAGGATGGATGTGGAAGACTGGACCCCCCAAAAGATGCTCCCTCAGTGTCGTTTTTCAATATAGAAAGCTTATTCCCTAAACTAGTCCATCTCTTGGTGAAGCATTCTTCGTTCTGGGAAGCTCAGAAGCATCCAAAGTAATCATAAACATACAGAGTGGTATTTTATGATTTACAGGATGTTTTTTACAAAAATTGTTTATTGCCACAACAACTTTGTGACGTAGGCAGGAGAGATTCTCCCAGAGTCCAGAGGGGTCTGGCTATTAGTTCAGGGTCACACGGTAAGTCAGCCATCGATTCAGTGCCTGTGCTCACAGAGGTGGCCCGCAGCACGGGCAGCCCTCAGAGCACACGGTTAGGGTGTGACTGCCAGGTTCATGGCCTTGGGGCTCAGAATCTTATGACTCCCTCCTTTGCATTAGAAAAAGATCAACCTCAAAATGGTCCTAAGTCCCAGTGACCTGAAAAAGCAAAGGGGGTTGGTCTAGCAAGAGTCAAGGTGCAAGGAAGAACTTAAAATAACCTTTCTTCATGTGTGATAAGAATGAATGCCCAGCTGAATCCGCTCCTTGGACCAGCGAGAGTCCCGGCCTCCACAGAGCAGTCACGTGGTGCAGCATTTCTCCACAACACTCGGGAATTCTAAAGAACATTCTCCTGAGAGGCTTTTTCCCTTTCCTAAGGCAGGACTTTCTCCCCAATAAAATGAAGTCTTCACAGGACAGATTTTTTTTTTTTTCATTTGGATGGTTTGGGGGCAATCTCTTCTTCCTCATTCCAAAGTCCCTTTCCTGTCCAGTTCGATTCCAGGACTAAAGTAAACATCAACAGAAATAGTAACTGACACTTCTGAAGCAGCAGGAACAAAGTGAGTATACAAAGTCCTGAGATGCTATCAAATCGCAGCCAAGATCAAAGTTAAAACCTCCCATGGCTCTGGGATGTGATGGCGTTTACTTCTTTGTGACATTTGCTCTGGGGCAGCTGGCAAGAGCCATGGGCTGAGCTTGGAATGGAAGACATCCAGGTGAATCTGAAGGGCAAAACTGGCAAGGTCAAGGGTTAGAAGGCCCGAAGGTGGCTAGTTCCTTTGAAACAGACAAAAGAAACAGGCCGGCCATGGCTGTTCGAGGTAGCAGACGGCTGTAACTGCATCCTGTTGTCCTAGAAACAAAAAGGAATCTCAGAGATCCCTTAGTCCAAACTTCAATGGACAGGCATAGAGAGTGATGTCCAGGGATAGAAGGGTTGGGTCAAGATCTCACCACCTATCAGGAACAGAGCCATGGCTGGAATGCAGGTCCTTCAACTTCAAGTCAAGCACTGGTTTTCCACCTCTGGCACTGCTTGGTCCTGCCTCCTCCATGTCAGGGGGCTGGGGGCGGGGGAACTCCAGTGAATGACAGGTTTCAGCAGTGTGAGCTCCAGAAGTTCTCTCCTTCAAGAGCAACACAGCCAGAATCCAAGGTTACAAATTAGTGCCATGGGCCGCACCACGAGCTCATGGAAAAGATTCCAAAGTCTGTTAATAAGCACTACGATACCGCCGGCCTTGCCCAAGGCTCCTTAGGACAAGATGCTGCTCTAGTTCAAGAGCAAGGCGGGTGTCCCAGAGCTGAGACCACAGTACTGGGGGGAAGCTGTCTGTCTTCAGCTTCTCTCCAAGGTCGCTGCAGAGACCGGTTTCCTTGGGCAGGTCTCTGCCCCAGTGTCTTCCATGATAAATAAGTGAAGCCTGTCCTGAAGGGAAGGACTGACACCAGACATAAGGCAGAGTGGGTGAAGTCGGCGGCTGACACGGGGGCTGGCCAGGAGGACACACGCTCAGACCCGGACACCGGGAGGCAAGTGTGCTAGTGTCTGGCACAGACCAAGACGAAATGAGACAGTGAGCAGTTAAAACAAGCAAGACATGTGAGCTTTTGAACACGACTCTGACCAAGACAGGCACAAGGAGAGTGGGTTTTGACAACACCTGTGAGCAGGCACAGAAAAGAAGGCATATTTAGCGACACCTAAGGCTGAGACAGGACACAGTGAGTGATCGTGTTTGGAACACGAGGGAAACTGACCAGGCACAGTAAAGAGACAACAGACAGTGTCAGGCAAGGACGAGAAGTCAGGAAGGGGTGCCGGGAAATAAAAAACTCCCTTCACGGGAGGCGGGTGTCTCTGGAGGAGAACTCCCACTGAACAAGGGCATTGTGTTCTCCCCAGACTCCCTCAAACGTCACCTACTGGAATCCCAGAGGAAAAGCCCAGTGCACATGGAGGGCCTGCCCCGACGGATGGACAGACGGACGGATGGAATGCTCGAGTGAAGAGAATACCAGGTGCAGTCATGCACGAGCAGCAGCTTAGGTAGGACCTGGCCCTCTCCCGGAGGGATGGCTGTCTTCTGAGTCACTGCCCCAGGGCACTAAGTGTCACAGGGCTGAGCAGCCACCAAAGGAGAAGTTGCTGGAGGGTGGCTCTGATTCTCCCACTGGCCACCACACTCCACTGCATCCCTGGAGAGGGGAGAAGACCAGAGAACCTCAGAGTTGGAACAGGCATCATAGAGGATCTCGTGAAGAGCCCACCCATGTAGAAAAGCCCCCGTGGCATGCAGACCGGGTGGGGGGAGGCGCTGGTTGGCCCCTGCATAGGGGTCTCCAGAGACTGACCAGGACATTTTATTTTTGAGCAATTTTACTAAAAGAGCTTGTTATTGTGATGAGAAAGCACTTATTAATGTTTAGCCAAAACCTGTCTTCCTAGTGGAACTACTGTGCCCTGTAGGCCCACTTAAAATTCTTCCCTACTAATTATATTCTCCAAGTTTTCTCTCTCCGGGCTACACATTTCTCTAATAGTTCATGGGATATTATAGCTTCCAGAGTAGTCTCCATAATGAGCGCTGTCCTCTGAACACAATCCTTATTTTATGATTATCTCTCTTAAAATAGAGTACTGGGAAAGAGCGCAAATCTACACAGTGAACCTGAGGTGTCATTCACTTTTCATCATCAGTTTAGGCGACGTCTGTGAACGCGGTGAACGTTAAGTTCATTTCTGACCACGGTCATATAACTATTGGCTTATATTGAGTTCATTGTCACTTGTGTGCTTTTGATACAAGCGGTTCTCAATCCCTGTGGTTATCACATTGGTGCGGTTTACTGTTGTGCTTGTTTGAGTCAAAATATAGACATTACCCTGGCCTCAGTTAAATTTCATTTTATTGATCTGGTATCATTTTAGCTCATTGAGATCATTCTAAATAATAGCAATTTCTGCATTCAAGATGTAATTATTTAGCATCGACTCAAACAAGACTGTAAGGATTTAACAAGCACACAGGAAGGTCAGATACTTTATTGCTAACTAGACCTTTCAGTTTAGTGTCAGGACAGGGAGGACACAGAGAATTGTGTCACACCACCACAGACAGCCTCCACAGCAAACAGGTGACATTCGGTGCGCCTGAGAACAGACCCACCCGTTGCAGACTTTATCCAATGCCTTGCCGAAACGTCTCTGCCAGGTAGTAAATGAATGTGTCCTAATAGATAATGAAATTAGCTGGCATGCTTTATTTATTGATTTACTTACTTATTTACTTACTTATTTTCCATCACCACTTAGCCCCCTTATACCCTCTTGCACCTCCACCTCCCCCCACCCCACAATTACCACACTGCTGTCCATGTTCATGAGGGCATGATTTACTTTGAATGAAACGACATTGACTCTTGTTCTCAAATGATCTTTGTTATAACTGTCTTAGAATTTGGGTGAGGTCTATTCCAAGCTAAGAGTGTATAGTTTCCTGAGTCTAGCTTTAGCATTTCTTTACCAGCCGGGGCAATATTTACCAGTCTCCAGGCTGCCAACCTTTTTCCAGCCCCCCAAAGAGCAGCAGTCAGAGGTCCCATCAACCTGTTCCTTTAACCCCCTGAGGTACGATCCATCTTGGCTCAGAGACAGCAACATGTTCTCCTTGATCCTGGACAGCAATCTTCTCCCTATAATGTCCTCTCATTTCCAGTTGGAAGACTATTCTTACTAAAGCAGAATATGCAAGATTTCTTCCCCAATTAATGAGATCTAACTATTCCTGGGTTTGCTACTTGCTCTGAACACAGCTTTTGATTTATCTTTGGTTATACATTCCCTCTTCCAGATTTTCCACATATCACTTTCAAGTATAAATTCACTATATAACTCAAGATGTGGGCTCATGTCTTTACATAGCTCCCCCGATGTGTTTATCTGTCTCATTCATTGAACATACCTTTTTAAAAAAAAAAAAAAAGAATGAGTAGAAAGGAAAGAAGGAGCAGTTTCTCAGTTCTCATTAGCCAAATTCCCATTGTATAATATGTATTTATTATCATTATTATCAACAATAAAACAACCACCCATTAGGGCAGCCCCTGTGTGTTATGAATTAATTCATGTATTTTATTTATTTTTTTTAAGATTTTATTTATTTATTTTCAGAGAGAGGAGAAGGGAGGGAGAAAGAGCAATGTATGGTTGCCTCTCACATGGCCCTCATTGGGGACCTGGCCCGCAACCCAGGCATGTGCCCCAACTGGCAATCGAACTGGGACCCTCAATCTGTACTCAATCCAGTCTGCACTCAATCCACTGAGCCACACCAGCTGGGCTAATTCATGTATTTTATACCTCTTTAACAGACAAGAAAACTGAGTTTCAGAGAGTTTCAATAACTTGCCCAAGTTTACTCAGTTAATAAATGTCAGAATCAGGCCTTCCATTTAGGTCATTTTTGATACCAAAGTCTGTGCTCTTACTTATCCTGATACTGGCCATCTTGAGAACTGCCCCTCGTAAGTCCAGCGCTGCTGTCTCTAACATTTTCCTGTCACACTATAATGGACTCCGAGGTACAAGGAGTACGTACAGGGACGCAGAGTTTATCTATTCCGCCCACGGGAACTCCACAGTGTGAAGTGGCCCCCATTTTACTGAAACACAGTGTGACTGAGAGGTTAACACAGGGCTCTCCAGCTAACCCCTCCCGCCCACTAAAGGGGGCATGTGAGTTTTCTGTGATGCAGGCCTGGGGAGGCTAGGTGACATGGAAAAAACCCTGCAAAGGCAGGAGGAAACTATGGAGGACAGAGTCAGAGAAAAAGGCTGGGTTAATAAACATAACAAAGAGTGGGGAGAAAGGATGAAAGACCAGGCAGGAAGAGCCACAGAGCTGGGTGTCTGGGAAGGTACCAGAGCTGTTGGGGAGAATGGAGAAGGTCCTTGAGAAGTGTTTCCAAAAGGTTATATTGCCAGGGGGCAGGTAGAAGAGGGTAAAGAGGGGATAGAGGTGGATGGAAGGAGACTTGAATTTGGGTGGTGAACACTCAACCTAATATACAGATGATATATTGTAGAATTGTATGCTTGAAATCTATATAATTTTATTAACTATTGTCACCCTAATAAATTCAATACATTTTTTAAAAAAGCTGTACGTAATAAGCAAAAATAAATAGAATGAAGTCTTTTCACTATCAACAACAACAACAAAAAAGATTGAGATTACTGTGGACTTGCTAATAGATGCCCGGTATTATTTATTTTCATTCAGGACACATCAATATAACCCTTGCCAAAGAGAGAAAGAAGGACAATAGCCCAACCTCTAACCCTACGGAGAACTCTCAACATTCCTGTGGGCAGGGTAAACGGGGGACTTGAGAATAATGACAGAAGGATCTTGTGTGCTGGTTGGCCTGTGTCATTGTCAGTTTACACTATTGTACTAACCTAATTGTTAACACTTAACAGTTTGATGTCATCTACCTTTTAGGTCTTCATTCAAGATACTAAAATTATGGCCAAATATGCTACACCCCAAGAGACCTCTTTCCAGTACAACAGATCACACTCAGCACACATGGCCTTAACACTGAGTGAACCACTTTCACTTTCAACTCCAAGGTCACCATACTAACTCAGCAAAGGCAGCAGCTGAGTGCAGCAAGGTGAGCGGTCAACCAGGAGACAGGGACCTGTGTTCTAATGCCTTTTTAGCCTCCCTCCATGTGTGACTCGATGACTTAGTCCCTTTGCTGTGCCTCACTTTCCCATCTTTTAAATGAGGAGGAGGATTATCTATAAGATCCTTTGCAGCTCTGGCATTCTGATTGTATGAGTAGCAGAGATGGTGGGTGACAGATGCAGACCTTCTGATTGGGCACCAGCTGTGTGTGGGACTGTTCTCCAAAGCTGTGGGTAATTGCTTCAAATTTGGCTTTTAATATTCTATTGTTAGTATCTGACACTTTATATTCTGTGTGGAGGGAAGAGGTCTCACTGGAAACACAAGGGGGTGTGATTTTTGGATTTGTGTTCAAGAATCTGAAAGACCTCGATTTCTGACTCTGTGAAATTACATCGCGAAGCTGTTAAAAGTATCCGAGCAGGATAGGCTAGGGAAGGGCTGAGATGCCACAACTTAAAATGCAGCGAGATCACAACTGCCTCTCCTCAAACATATGCTGCATCAGAAACATTGGCAGAGTTGCTCAAAATCCCTGATGCGAAACACCATTAAAAAAAGAATCTCCAATATTTTAACAGAAGCATTTCTAAATAGTTTTTTGTTGTAATTGTCTTGTGAAAGTCCTCTACAATTTAGGAAGCATTTGTATATCTTTTCCCACATTTAATTTTCAACACAAATCTGTAAGGAAGGAGGATACAGAGTATTATTTTAATTTTAGAAGAGGAAGTAGGTCAGTGAGGGGCATGGGTGGATTGATGGGTACTGTGGATCCAGTGCTGTAAGTCAGGCATGCTGCCTCCCACAGCTGGAATTCTGTCTATGGGAAATGTGGAAATCATTTGTATGGTGGGAAGAGTTTGGGGATGAAGTTTAATATTAACAGTTGATGAAATCAACTTATCACTATCTGTGTTCCAGAAGAGAACACTGGCTAAGTCATCTTTCACAAAGTGGTCCAGAGACTATATGCATCAGAATAACCGTGGGTAGCTGCAACAAACACAGATTCCCAGGATCCACACCAGACCTCGGACAGCTGGCCGAGAGGGCAGAGGTGAAGTAGGAAGAGCAGAAATTTGCATTTTTATAAGGTGTTCTCAGGTGATTCTTATGCCCATGGAAGGATGATATTCCTTGAATAGGTGAATATCCAGTTACTCAACTCATCCCTGAGGCAGAGTTTAGACCCTGAGACTTCTGCCGGGCAGTAAAGAGAAAATACAGGAGTGGGAAGGGCCAGAGCTGGCAGTATGAAGCTCTCAGTGATGTTCCACAAGGGATCGGCATGAAAACACCGAAATGCACACAATTCAACAAAGTGGATGGGGGGTATTTATTGGCTTTCATGACACTGATGAAGAAATGAGAAAAGACTTGGTGATGAATCGTGAATATGAGAAGGCAAAAAAATGTAAAATGCATAAGCAATATATTTTAGGTATTCTTTTTTTTTTTTAAGATTTTACCCATTTATTCCTAGATAGAAAGGAAGGGAGGGAGAAAGAGAGGGAGAGAAACATCAATGTGTGTTTGCCTCTCATGTGGCCCCCACTGAGGACCTGTCCTGCAACCCAGGCATGTGCCCTGATTGTGAATCGAAGTGGCAACCCTTTGGTTCCCAGCCCGCGCTCAATCCACTGAGCTACACCAGCCAGGGCTTTAGGTATTCCTTATGTGATGAAAAAAATGGAACGTTTGGGTACAATGAACTGATAAAAACGAATCGAATTGCCTGTAAATAGTGAGCACACACTAAGTTATCAGTAAGTTACCTTACTCAAAAGGGAATGCCTCAGGTCAGTTTCTTTATTCGACTTTAGATTCACTGTCAACCGGAATAGAATGCTGACTCCGGAAGACCCAGCATTTTCCGAGCATGGGATGTGTTCCGTGAGAGATTTGCTAACCAATGGGCACAACATTAAATAATCTGAATCTCAGTAAAGGAATTCACTATTTCTTTTGCTCTTTCATTATTACTAAATCTTTTTTAGATTATTTTTTAAAATTTATTTTTCAGTTATAGTTGACATATAGTGCTAGTTTCAGCTGTAAAACAGTGGTCAGACATTTATATACCTTCTCAAGGTGATCTGTCTGCTCTTTTTAAAGAGAAAGACTCAGTTTGGTCCCACTGTGGCTTTGACAAGTCTGTCATAGCTAACAAATGGAGAGCAGGCCTCAGACTCCGAGCCTTTGGCAAGCAACCGGATCAAGTTAAATTTTAATAATAACTTATACAAATAATATTGTTGTTTCCATTGCATTTACTTTTAAATCATCTTCTCTACATGGTTTTACATTTAAGATCATGATATAATTTCCTTTACAAGTATATTTTAGAGTAAAAATGTATTTAAAGACAAGTAGTAAATCAGTAATCGTATGGGAAGAATGCCGACATGGTAAAAAATTGTGCAAGGAGCAGGCAAGTGACAACAGCCCCTATCAGACGGTGGGAAAACGGAACTGCAGAGTGCATAATGGCTCAGCACGCACAGAAAGCAACGCGTGCACTGGGTGGAAGCTCTGGGATCGTGGGCCAGAGCTCTTTCTGCTATTTTGTGCTACTTGCAGAAAGAACCCCCAAAAGCTGCCTCTGTACAGTTCAGAATGCCTAACCTTGCGGCCCCAGGACAAAATGTATTCCCAGGGCTGTTTAATTCTATCATGAGTCTCAGCCATGCCCATGTTTCAATCAAACCGAAGTGAAAGATCAAATCAGTGGGTATGGCTTATTCTAATCCCAACGCACCTGCTTCCCTACTGCTCCACATGCACATATAACTAAGGTCAAGCCAATCTCCTTGTGAGATTTTTTTTCCCATTGCTTACCACAATTCCTAAATGACAAAATATTGGAACTTGGAGTCTTGGGGTATCAGACTGCCTGCTTTTTCTCCACGAAGTATTTCTGTTATGACAGAACCTAAAAATATCTAGAAGAAAATGCCTTAAAGGCATGGATGTGTAATAAAAACAGCCAACATTTATTGAGTGTTTGACTTATTTCAGGGGATTTTCACAACAGTCCTATATCATAGGTTTATTATGTGCAGGCTCTAGTTAAATGGAGTGAGGCTCAGTGTGCCCAGGCCCAACATCTAGGGAGAGGTTGAGCCACAGTCTGAACCAGGCCACTCAGCTCAGAGTTTCACTGCATCAGCGCCACAGAGTGGGCACCTTCCCCAAACAGGCACCCTGGGCTCCTGGACTCAGCAGGTAGAAACCAGTTCTGTTTTTGATAAGCTGCCTAGATGGGAGGAGAGTGTGTGAGTGTGTCAGGTGGGTAAAAGTCCCTAGGATCCCACAGAATGAGCTGATCTTCCAAGAGAAGGAGAAGCAGGTGGTAAGACAGCCTAGAGGAGGAAGTGGTTATTGCTTGACGATTAAAGGGGTGGGGGCAGGAAAGTTTAGAGTGCTTGTACTGAAACCATGCCTTGAGGAATGAGTAGGCTCGGGCCAGGCAGGACAGTCAGAGAGAACATCTGAGGCAGCAGAAACAACAATCCTGAGGCAGGAGAATTCACTAGTTACTTGAGAAAAATGGATCAATCTTGCATGTGTATTACCTAGGGAGTCAGGCTGGGGGAGCACTGAAGGAAAGGAGCTGGGAAACCAGACTGGGTCAAGCAAGAAGGACTTCATATGCCCTTCACTATCTGCCCACTGCAAGTCACATCATGTTGCTCAAGGGTATTTTATTGCAACTCATTCCAGGTAGCATTTCCAGTTTAAAATCTTATGTGCCCAAATGGTCTTTCTATGCTCTTGAATGATACATGAAAAATAGCTTCTCTCTCCATGGTTATATTATACACCTAGTCCCAAAAGAAAATCAGAGGTAGAAAAAGAATCATAATTTGCAAGCCTCTCAAGGAAAGGTCACCTGACAATCACCGAGCCTGTGAATAGCCTTGAGTATAATCCCAGAGCCCAGTCTTTTGGGAAGCCACAGACGAACTGGGCTGAACGCAGAAGTTTACAGGATGGTCTGAGGGTATGCGTGTGAGGGTGCGGGGCGGGGTGGGGAGGATCCAAAAGCAGGTCTTGAAACATCAAAAATAAGCGACATGGTAAAATCTTGACTATGTACTCTTTCACAGAGGGAATCTTGCCTGTCTAGAGCTCTGCTGTATTCCCACTGCCTAGAACAGGGCCTGGGCCATATTTGGCATATCATCAAAAGCTAATGGGTGAATGAATAAGTTAGGCTGGGGCTACAAATTCTGAGACTTGGCTTCTGATCTTTGTTCTTTTGCTGATATACCAGCAAGATCTTGAGTCTTTGGGGCTCAATTTTCTTGTCTGTAACATATTGGATTTGGTGGTCTATTCAGGTTATTCTAAACAAGACTTTGACAAATGACTTCCTGGAAGAGCTATACAGAACACTGGCGGGATGGGGTCGGTGGTCATGATTCTGTGCACATACCCCCTCCCCCCATATGAACATTTGCTTTGATCAGCGCACTTGTAGTTTTATTGTTCACAGTTCCAAGAGAAAGTCTATTGGAACAAAAGATTTTCACACTGGAAAAACATGTTTAAAAACCACTGGGCTTTTTGAGCTCTGTTATTGCCTCCAGCTATAAAACTAAACTTTAATGAGGCTAAGATGCAGGGAAGTAAAATCTGACCAAACTTTGCAACAACTCTGGCTATTCAAACAAAAGAAGGTCTTGCCTTGGATAATAATGATGAGCTACCCCTCTTTGGGAAAAAGAGATAGACAGCTGCCTACTAGATAAGCTGTAGAAGAGATAATGGCATTGGTTGGGAAATTTGACCAGATCGCTCCTGAAGCCCTTCTTGTGCCTGCAAGTTGGACGTTCTGCATCCTTTCAAGAGTCTTCTGTTAACTAGCAAGGGGCATGGTTTCATAGTTAACAGCAGGGTCTTTGACCTCAGATGAACATTTATTAGAATCCTGGTCCTGGGCTTCGGGCCAAGATGGAGGCATAGGTAGACACACTGTGCCTCCTTGCACAACCAGAAGAGGGAAAACAACAATTTAAAAACAACCAGATCCGACAGGAAATCGAACTGTATGGAAGTCCGACAACCAAGAAGTTAAAGAAGACATGTTCATCCAGACCAGTAAGCGGGGCAGAGCCAGGCGGAGAGCACACAGCAGACCGAGGTTTGTGGAGCTGGGTGGGCAACGCTGCAGCTGCCCAGAGAGACCCGCAGCTGGCACACTCAGCAAAACCCGTGGCTGGCCGACCCAGAACCAGTGGGGTCCCTTATATGTGTGCAGATAAACTGGGAGAGAAAGCTGGGAAATGGAGCAGACTGCTCAACCCACCATCTCGGGGAAATAAAGCCTCAAACCACCGATTGAAAACACCTGTGGGGGTTGAGGCAGCGGCGGGAGGAACTCCCAGCATCACGGGAGAGTTCATTGGAGAGACCCATAGGGCACAGGCCCACCCACCTGGGAACCAGCACAGAAGGGCCCAATTTGCTTGTGGGTGTCGGGGGAGGTGACTGGGAGCCGGCAGAGAGTGGAGCAAGTGCTATTGTTCCCTCTCAGGACCCGCCCCTACAGGCAGCGTCACAACACAACTACGTGGGTTACCCTGCCCTGGTGAACACCTAAGGCCCCGCCCCTTATACGTAACAAGGGCACAGAGAAAGAGAAGGATGGTCCAAATGAAAGAGCAGATCAAAACTCCAGAAAAAATACAACTAAGCCACAAAGAGATAGCCAACCTATCAGATGCACAGTTCAAAACACTGGGAATCAGGATGCTCACAGGATTGTTTGAATTTGGTCACAAATTAGATGAAAAAATGAAGAACACACTAAGAGAAATGAGGGGAAATGTACAGGGAACCAATAGTGATGTGAAAGAAACTGGAACTCAAATCAATGGTGTGGACCACAAGGAAGAAAAAAACATTCAACCAGGAAAGAATGAAGAAACAAGAATTCAAAAAATTGAGGAGAGGCTTAGGAACCTCTGGGACATCTTTAAATCCCCGCATCCGAGTCATAGGGGTACTGGAAGGAGAAGAGGAAGAGCAACCAACTGAAAACTTATTTGAACAAATAATGAAGGAGAACTTCCTCAAGCTGGCAAAATAAATAGATTTCCAGGAAGTCCAGGAACCTCAGAGAGTCCCAAAGAAGTTGGGTCCAAAGAGGAACACACCAAGACAAATCATAATGACATTACCCAACATTAAAAATAAGGAGAGAATCCTAGAAGCAGCAAGAGAAAAGGAGACAATCATTTACAAAGGAGTTCCCATAAGACTGTCAGCCGATTTCTCAAAAGAGACCTTTCAGGCAAGAAGGCAAGAAGTATACCAAATCATGAAAGGCAAGGACTTACATCCAAGAATACTCTATCAAGCTAAACTTTCATTTAGAATGGAAGGGCAGAAAAAGTGCTTCTCAGATAAGGTCAAGTTCAAGGAGTTCATCATCACCCAGCCTTTGTTATATGAAATGTTAAAGGGATTTATATAAGACATGGAGGGATATCAACAGGGGAGTGGGACTGGGAGAGAGGAGGAGAAAGTACAGAGAATAAGTAGCATAAACGGTGGGTAGAAAACGGACAGGGGGAGGTTGAGAATAGAATGGGAAATGTGGAAGCCAGGGAACTTACGTGTATGACCCATGGACAACAACTAAAGGGCGGGGAATGGGGGGGGTGGCGGGGCTGGGGAGAATAGAGGGGGAAATGGGATAACTGTAATAGCATAATCAATAAAATACATTTAAAAAAAAGAATCCTGGTCTTACCATTCACCGCTATAGAACATTGCCCAAGTTATTTATCTCTCTGAATCTCAGTTTCCTCATTGGTAAAATGGGAATAATAATACCTGCTCCATAGAGTCTACGAAGGATTCAGTGTGACGACATGGGTAATGCTCTGAGAGCCATGCCTGGTCAAATCAATGCTCGGTAAATGGTAGATTCTAAGATGATGATGGTGAAGGTGAAGATGGTGATGTCTGGGCCAGGAAACCAAAGCCAAATTATTCCCAAAGCAACTACTTATTCTACTTGACAATCACATATATATGTACACATGTATGTATATCTGTGTGTTCACACACATACTCCTTTCCCCGAAGTCAGAAACTTAAAGCAGGCAATGCTAATGTACAAACAGAGGGAAAAAATTCATTATACCAGCCAGCAAAGGAAATAAAAATCTTAAAAAGATAAAAGGAACATAAACAGGAACTAAATACAGGGTAGAGCAAAAGTAGGTTTATAGTTGTCCATATAGAAAATAATACAATTAATAAATAATAATACAAGAATAAACTCCATGTTTTGTGTTCTCACAACCGTAAACCTACTTTTGCCCACTCTGTATATTTGTTAGATTTATCAAAATATAGATTCACCCATTTCTTTGAGAATATAAAGCTCTCCAGGAACAATTCTAACTGTGAAATATTTCTAGGGATCTTGTTAAAAATAACCTGCAATAGGCACGGCAATGAGAAAAGACAGTTCTGTAATCGTTTTGTGAAAACTAACTTAGCTCTTTGGGCGAACAGAGCCCACTTGGTTGGTTTGTTTACACAACCAGAAGCCACTCACTGAATTCCCAGCATTTCTAGTAAGACAGCAGCTAGGACTTACTGCATCACTCCTTCTTCCCAGTTCCTCCATCCCTGCAACTTATGAACTTACTACTCAGGAATTAGCTTGTCCCTTATCAGGAGGATATTATAGGGATTTTGACACCAAACCATTTCCCTTCAGACCATGTTCTGACAATGAACCAGAGTTCCAGAAATAGGAGCCTCCCCTATTAACTGGTGTTCCTGAGATTTTTCCCAGAAGGATGATGATGAGGATAATGAGAACACAATTTATCAATAACTGATGTGTCCCACGCTCTGTAGGTACAGTACTTCACACAACCCTCAAACAGTCTCATGAGGCAAGAACCACCTTTGCTTCCATTTGGCACAGGAAGAAACCGAGGCACTGAGAGGTCAACTAACTTGCCCAGAATCACACAGCTTCAAAGCGGCAGGACCTGAAGTCAGACTGAAGTCCATCAAATACCCAGTGCTACGCTTTTAGCCCTAACACTGAACAAAATGTTTTGCAGGTGAAGCAGGTGCTGCTCTCCCTCATGTTCATCTGCACCATGGAAGGACTAGCACGGTTCTGCCACTCACACAATCACAAAGGAGGGGTCTGAGAACATCTTCACCCTCCCAGCCCTTCCTCAGCAATGCTGACTAATGATCCGTCAATGACTGCGGTGACTGACGGTCAGTCAACACTTGGAAGTGACAGGTGGTCTCCCAACTTTCTCCTTCTCCTTTATTAAGAATTCCCTAGTAAGACAGCTGTGCACTAAAACCCGTAGTGTGTACTAGAACGTGAGCATGGATTCCACGGTGCACTAAAATACGTAGTCTTAAAACTTCTATCCTCTGACCCTACTCTCTTTCTTGAGACCATGCAGAACAAGTTGGGTCCCTCTTCCCCATAACAGCCCTTAGATGTGTGTATAAAAACAGTGCCGATGACCCGGATCTTCTTTAGGCTCTAATTGCCCTACAGTGTTCTTCATATGTCATGAATCCCACAAAGAAAAACGTGGTGTCGACCCTCTTCTGAGCACACTGCTGCTGGCCTGCACCGGCTCTGGGCCAGGAACCCGCACAATTCCACTGCGGACGACAGCCTCCGTTACACGGGGGAGTGGTTTTCTGGTGGCTCTGCGTGTGCTTTGGAGGCGACTCCTTCCTGAGCAGCTGCACTGACTAAATCGGGAGGGCTGTGTCCCTGCCAAGTACATGCTGTGAGAGAACAAGCTCACGGAGCCTGCCTTGTGGGAAGGGCTTATCTGCAAGGTTAGGGCACTATAACCACAGAAACTCAGGGCCCTTCCTCCCAGAAACTCCGCCAATCGCCTTCTGCGGGGTTTTCCCCCACTTGTCTTGTTTTGGGAATGGATGTGGATTAAGAGGGGTCACGTGGTGCAGAAGCTGCCCAGGAGTGGGTAAATAAAAGCATTTACACCTCCTGGCATTGTGTGAAGAGGCGAGGAGGTTCTTTGTTGGGAAGCCCAGAGGATTAGTGTAAAGCAGGGTTCTTCAACCTCAGCACTATTTTGTTGGGGGGGTGGGGGTGGTGCTGTATGTGCTCTGTCAGGTTTCAGCAGCGCCCGTGACCTCTATCACTGGATGCCAGTAGCACCCACTGGTTTTGACAACCAAAAATGACTCCAGACATTGCAAAATGCCCTGGCAAACAAAACAGCCCCCGATTAAAAACATAGGAATGTTTTTAATATACTCAATAATAATAACTACGTATGGTGTCAGATGGGTGGGTAATAGATTTATTACTTCATAAAGTATATACATGTCTAACCACTATGTTGTACACCTGAAACTAATATAATACTGTGTCAACTGTTATTGAAAAATAAATTAAAAAAAAATTTAAAGATGCTGCGTGATCTTGGAAATAAATTGCTTTTAAAAAAGAGAGAGAGAAAAAAAAACAACTGGTTTAAACCCACACTATCTCAGTAGTTTAACCCGTGGAGCTAGGCCTAAACCTGAAGCATTGTCTACTTCAACGTCCTCCCTTTATTGGTACGGAGAGAGATGATGGCTGCTTGGGGACTGTAAGAGATAATAAGAGAAGCTTCCTGCTGTTTCCACGGCCCCAGTGGTTCCCAATCCAGCTGCCCATCAGAGCTCCTAAAACATACACATTTTGGGTCCCCACCTGGACCAATTAGAATAGAATCTCTGCAAGCGGAACCCAGGCTCAGGTGTTGCTCAAGAGCTCCCAGCTGACTCTAGTGTGCAGCCAAGGTCAATGGTCAGAGCACCACACCACCCTGTCTCCATTCTGGACCTTGGATAAACCACCATGGGCATCTCTGAGCTGAGTGTTGTTTGCGGGCTTGCCTTGCCGGGTGCCACGCACAGTCCCTCCCTCCTGTGGGCACCAATCTCAGAGGGCTGCTATGCAGAACCCTAACAGCTAGTAACAGGTGCCCTTGAAGAACCAAAGGGGGAAAATTACACACAGAAAAGACCCAACTTGTTGGACACAGTCAGCATGTTTTATGCTGGGTCAAAGAAAGGCCTATAGGTAATTTAAAGGCCAGAAGGCATATTCAAAATAACAGTCTCAACTCAACTGTTTAGCACAGGGCATGATGTACCCAAGAAACAAGTATTGTCTCGTGTTGTCTAAACAATTATTTATACACAGTGTGATTAATTTAATTTAGTTCATTTCTGGCTTTTCTTCTAGCAGAGGGAGCTCATCATTCTTTGTCTAAGGAGCCGTGAGTAGAACACAGAGACTTCTACTGACTCATTTCTTAAGAAATGCTTATCAGGAAGCCGAGTAAACAGCGGGAGCAGGTTGTTTAACTGAGATAGGAACAATGCTATATATACAATGACAACAACAGCAATGATAGTGGCTTCCATTCACCGAGTGCTTTCTGGGTAAAGGGGGCGGGCTCCGCTCTACGCACATGTTGTGTCATATTTAACTTTGCCAAAACCCCTAGGAGACAGGTTTTACTATTATGGCTATTTTACAGATGAGGAAACAGAGGCCCGGAGATATCTGGGCACATGCTAAAAGTTGTACCAATAGTAAAGGACAGATCTTAGGATGGAAACCCACGCGCGCCAGATGCCAGCACCTGCAGCCATTAGCCCACGTGGGCTGGGACGACCCTTTGATAGCACCAAAGTTCACCTTTCCCAAGTCAGAGGCAGCAACTTTTCTTTTGCTTTTAATTTTTTAATCTTTACTCAAGGACACGTTTATCGATTTTAAAGAGAGGGGAAGGAAGGGAGAAAGAGAAGGACAGAAACATCGATGTGAGAGAGAAGCATCGATCGGTTAGTTGCCTTTCATAGGCACCCCAACTGGGGACAGAACCCACACCCTAGGCATGTGCCTAGGAAATAAATCCATGACCCTTCGGTTTGTGGGATGACGCCCAGCCAACTGAGCCACACCAACCAGGGCAAGAACTTTTCTTGACAACGTGTCTCAGTACAGGGGATAGTGTTTAGGTAGCCCAGAAGTGGGCACCCTGGAGGGCAGCTTAAGCCACTGGATTACCAAACTTTTGCAGGTACATGCTGCAAACAGGACAAACTTCTCTAATCCTGGATATTGGGTGAGGCATGTGGAGCTCTCCTGATGTTGTTATTCCTGCTATATTCCTGGTGTGGTCTCAGCAAGAACTAGGTTTTCTGGGAGGCTGCCTCAGGTTGGGATTGGGGAAGGACAGATGACAGAACCAGCTTCATGGGTGTGTGACCAGCGCAATCATATAGGACCGCACAGCCTGGTTTAACTCTCTGCTCATTGCCATCTTGAAATTCTTCATAACTTTATCTTTGAACTTGTGAAGTCTGAAGGGACCATGGAGAGCGCGTGAGCAGAGGTGACCAGGTCCATGTGTGCCTGTAGTTCCCTGTTGCCCCATTGCATTTGTGATGCCCCAGGAGCCCAGAATCCTGGTAGACTCACCATGCAGAAAGAGTTTAGCAAGACTTACATACAAAGTAAACACGTTATACCTATGAAAAATTTTCCTTTTTTCCATCAGCTCTCTGTTGGCAGCTTCTATAACATGTTTACCTTGTAATCACTTTGCGTCTTACTGAATACCAGGGCTCCCCCAGAATTGTGTGCTCCGTTTCATATCAACCCATCTATGACTTAGTGACTGGGAATGCTGACAACCCCGAGAGAAGGCATTTCCCATTTGAACCAGCACTTGCCAAAGGGATACAGAAAGCCGGGCTGTTCTAAGAAACGGGAGCCACCAAGGGGTCCTAGTAAGTCTTTCCTCACTTGGGCTGCTTCCCTGTATTAGCCAACCACTTATGCTGAAAATACTGAAGCAGAAAGCAAGGATAAGGGAGCAAATCATGGTTCCTTTCACTTTAAGTACTTCTCTACTTATCCACCATCTTAAGGTAGTTGAATGTGTGTCTATCAAGAAGTTAAATAAAAAATTGCGTTAGTTTTTTGCACCGATGAAAACAAAATACATAAGCATGTATTTTACATAAGCAAAATACATAAGCAATGACAAAATTCAGTATATGTAACTTGTGCAATTTTGGTGATTCCACATAAAGTTTAATACCCTTATGTTTGCATTTGAAACTGACATTGCACAATATAAAGATGAATGATACATTTTACGCTAAGAATTTAAAATGGTATTTTATTTTTCTACTAGAGAAAATAAATTCACCATGACAGGCTAAGAGAAAGACTGCCAATGAAAGAAAAAGGCTTTACATTTTAGTACATTAATGGCAATTTTTTTCCTGCCCTTTGAACAAATAAGGCCCCGAATTTTCATTTTGCATTGGGCCTGCAAATTATGTCGCCAGCCCAGCAGGAGGTTGGGAGTGATAGGTCAAGGTCATTCTCATCTATCTTTGATTCACCCAGATTAAGTTTGCTTTGACTCAAGACAATGAGGTAAATGTTGAATCCAACTGTAATCTACAAAGTTCAAGGTAAAGGCCAAAAAATGTCTTTTAAATGTCAAACAAATTTCCAACATTAGCAAAATCCTCTCAGGATCCAAAGTAAATAAAACCTAAATTATTTCCTCATCCATGAGTAATCTTCCAATCCACAATGTGAAAATTTTTATTTCAAAGAGTAATTCTGGTGTGTTGAGATTAGAGGTTGGCAAGCGGTTTCACAGTGGAAAGAAAAAAGACTATTCCAGTTATGGAATGAATATATTTTTAAAAGTGGTGAAAACTTATTTGAGTAAACACAGTCCAGGTGAACTATAAGATCTGGTAGGAGCATCTACTCATTCGTTCAACAAATATATTAATTGAGCAACGTGCTACATCCTGGGGAAACTTTTGGGAATGAAATGAACATGTTACCAGTCCTCATTATTCACAGTCTGACTGGGGAGACATATAAAAAATAAAACAAAACAAATAAATAAATACAACCATAAATTCTGATCATTGTTACATAAAGGAAAAAACAGGGATGATAACCCAGAAGAATTGTTTCTTCTGTTTTGTGTGTGTGTGTGTGTGTGTGTGTAAATATCGTGTTCTTTGCCTCCTTCTCACTTTCAATTTTCTCTATCCTTGTATTTCCTCCTCTATGGATTCCGTATACTAATCTCGTGCAGAGAACATCAAAGCCTTTCTTACATAGCATTTCCACTAGAATCGGTTCATTTATCATTGCGCTTTGGTTGAGAAGAGTTAGTAAGCCTGAGGAAAGGTACGTATTGCCTTCTTCCAAAAGGAGGCTCAGATAGCTCTAGAGCTGTTTTGTCCAATAGCACGTTTTATAATGATGGAAATATTCCACATTTGTGCTCTCTAATCCAATGGCCACTCATAGGTGGCTACTGAGCACTTGGAATGTAGTTAGTGGTTACCCTATCGGATAGCAGTGCTCTAGGAGTCTCTCCAAGTCAATAGAAAACCTGTTCTCCAGGTGGGTAATAGAGGATAGTAGCCAAGAGCCAAGTTAGACAGACAACAAGTTCTTTGGGAAGTGCTTACATAAGTTCCCAGCCTTCTCAGGAATTGGGCAAGTGCCCTAGATGTGAGCAGGGTCTAAACTTAGGGAACCAGGGAAGAGACCTACGGCAGACACAAGGAAAACGCATCCCCAAAGCTAAAGTTGGCATGCAGTCTCTGCCTGTGTTACCTAACTTACAAACAGTTTGTTTTGCGACATAATTATCTATCTCATGAGGACAGAACTTTGCAGTTAGCAAGACAACTTCATATCCATTATCTCCTTTGATTTTTACAATGAGATAGAGAGATAGGCAGGACAGGGATTATTTATCCAAAACCTAAAACTGGAATCCTCAGTGGATTTCATGTAGAGAAAATCTCTGTTCTAAGGTTATTGTCAGCACACTAGTCCCTGCTCTGCCTTGGGTCATCGGGGCAGATGTTCACAGAGACAGTTAAACAGATGAAAACCTAGGTCAGGAGAGAAGGGACAGCATCATTCCCCCATCCCCTTGTCAAGCCTCCCAGTGATCCTGGTACTTCACTAGGCTCTGAGAATGCAGCAGTGCACAAGAATGGCATTTATCCAATAAACAAAGAACCCCAGAATGAAATCGATATGCCTTGTTCCTGTCACCTGTCACTCATGTGACTATGTGGTCATAGTCTATGTGGTTGCACCATGCCTCCCAAATGAGGAGAGTCACTTGGCTTGAAGAATGACTGAGCCAAGGAAAGCTTCTAAAGAAAATGTCTCTCATATTTTACTTGTTAACATCAGATAAAATCATTACCTTTAAGAGAGTCTAAAAGAATCTAAGAATTGCCCTGGCAGGGTAGCTCAGTTGGTTAGCATGCGGTCCTGATAAGCCAAGGTTGTGGGTTCAATCTCCAGTCAGGGCACATGTAAGAAGAAACCAACGAATGTATAGGGTAAGTGGAACAAGAAGGTGATCTCTCTCTTTCTCTCTCTCTCTCTCTTCCTCCCCTCCTTCCCTCTTTCCCTTCCTCCCTCCCTCTCTTTCTCTCTCTCAAATCAATTTAAAAACTTTAAAGAATCAAGAATTATAGTATGTTTTAACCCCAAAGCATGATCAATGCTAGCAAACACTCGACTGTTCCAATTCATGAAAGTCTACAACTGTGCTTCTCATAAATACTACGCATAAGGGTAACTTGGCAACAACATCATTTTCCCTAATTTACCCCAATTTAGTGACTGCAACCCAAGATTCTCTGTTTTTACTAAATTCCCAGGTGATTCTAATGTGAGTGGTCTGCTGACCATACTTTAAAGGAAAATGATCAGCCCTGGCTAACGTAGCTCAGTGGATTGAGCGCGGGCTGCAAACCAAAGGGTCACAGGTTCGATTCCCAGTCAGGGCACATGCCTGGGTTGCGGACCAGGTCCTCAGTGGGGGCCACATGAGAGGCAACCACACATTAATGTTTCTCTCTCTTTCTCCCTCCCTTCCCCTCTCTAAAAATAAATAAATAAAATCTTAAAAAAAAAAAAGAAAATGATCAAGAAAAATAAAAACAAAGCCCACGAGGAAGGGGTCAAGATTATGTTCTACAAAGCTTCAACAACATTGCATGGAGAGGAATGGAAGAAATTGGGACACTCCGACTGTAAAAGAAAAGCCTCAGAAGGGATATATAACTAAAATAGACAGAAAGGTCCACTTCAATAAAAAAAGATGTAGCTTGGCTTTCTCTTGCTGGTCAGAAGAAGTCATACCAATGGAGACATCAACTCAACATATGGAAGACTCTTAATCTCTAGAGCTGCCCAACCATTGAGCAGGTCATCCAGAGGTAAGATTTACTCACTGCAGGGCCAGGAGTAGAGACTGGATGACACCAGTGATGATAAGCAAACCGCTGGTTGGGTAGCATCCCTTCAGTAAACCTGTGCGCAACTCCAGTGACATTCACTGTACTGGGACTATCTGCTTAGAATTCTCTTTCCTTGGCTGTGAGCTCAGTGAGGCACCAACTCTCACTTACCAGCTTACACACAGTGCCTGGCATGTTAGATGCTCAGTATATGGTTGCTGTGAATCAAACCTCAGATTCTAATAAATCAAGTCCAAGACTCTGCACACCTGGACTTCAGATGAGTTTCCTATAACTTCAAAGGAAAATTTGGAATTTATAGCTATCTCATGTGGGTTCACAGTGAACCCTTAGGTAAACACTTGCTCTTCTCCTTCAGGAAAGTTTTAAAGTCTCTTTCAGTAAAGGTCTTACATTTTTCTTTCACATTTTTAAAGTAACTTTATTGCTTCTGTGGATGGTAGTGTTCTTCCTAATTCCTGCTCTAATTGGTTAATTCTAGTGCGTTGGAGTTGTCTGGGCTTCCTTGTGAAATAGCTCAGTTGTCACAGTTTACAGAGGACTTTCTGACCATATTGTTTTTAAAGAATGGCAAATTTACTCTTTTCCCCCTGTTTTTATACCTCATATTTCTTTTTTCTGTCATTTGGATTTTGCATGTACAATGTTGAACAGTACAGGCGACAAGACATCCTCGTCTTATTCTTGACTTGATCAGAAAAGCAGCCAGTGTTTTCTCCCTAGGTTCTCTCCTCTCTTCTCTGCCTTTATGTTTGACGTGCGTTTCCTAGAGTGGAGAAGTGACTCCCACGTGCTGGGAGAGATACTGAGGCGGACCACTATGGGACCAAGTTAAGGATGTGACAAGGAGAGAGAAGCTGGCTCCAAATTCACTGCAGATCAGGGAACACGCTGCCCACATGCTGGCGTTCTGCCTCTCTCAACACACACGTGCACACACATTAAAACTGCCCCAAGAAACATTTATATGACAATAATTCATGTTTGGAAACTATCTTTAAAAGGCTATGCCACCTATGTATCAAAACAAACTATTTCATTAGCCAACAAAACAGTATCTTCACTTCTATTTGGACTGTGGGTTGGATATCCCTATGAGAACATGTGTCCAATAGAAAACAACAAATCACGATGGCCTACGTCTCTGTTACTGTGTCCATTAGTGCAATCTGAGTGATCGAAGTCCTCTAAGAAGAATGTCTTGCAAAAGCATATTTTATTTCGTTGACTACTCGTTTGCTGTTTAATGATAAAATGTTTTGTTAAGCCCAAGGGCCAAAGGGTAGCACCAAGCATGGGAGACGTATCATTCTAAACCACTGGGCCCAGCCTGGCCTGTTGTTAATTCAGCCTGGAAGGGTGAAATTCCACTCTTTCAAAAAACACTTCAGAGGAAAGGGCCCCACAACTTCAGAGTGTTGCCCCAACCTGGCTCTCCCCAGTGTGATTCCCAGGTTGTAGACTGAGTCCTCTATACTTTTTAGAGTCTCAGAAAAAAAAAAACAAAAAAAAAACCAGATAACAATTTTGAGTGTTTTAATCTTCCATTATCCTGAAGGCAGTCATGAAGACATTTCATCAGCCAAAATGTGTTGATCATTTGACCATCCACTGTTTCGCAGACAGTGGCCTACGTGGCACATAAATAAAGGTCATAGTTTCTGCCGTTAAGAAATATTTCGTCTTATAGGAGTTAAACGAGGAATTCTACTGTCTAAAGCACATAAATGCTAAGAAAAATAAAGGCTAGGTGTAGGAACAGCAGGGTAAAAGCTGATTTTACTTGGATTCATCTGAATTTATGGATTTGTTTAATTGTAGCATTTGTTTTTTAATGTAAATTTTTCTTACATTGTGTTAATACAATTGATCTGGGGAATTAATTGTATGATTTGTTAATTTAGTCATCAAGAGTTTAAGTGCCTGCTATCCATCAAGCAACAGATTGTATGTAGCAGTGACTACAACAGGCAGGATTCCCGTTTTAGGCAAGGGTTCCGCCCTAGCAGATTCAAGTTCCAGGCAGTCTTCTCTATGGATAGGCTGCCCCACTCTTACAAGATTCCTCTCCCCCACAGAAAAGTACCTCGGACCAACTTCCTACACTCTGTGTGACCCCGTGAAGACAGGCAGGGACTAAGGTATCTGTAAGGCCCCTCTAAACTGCTATCTGTGCTTTACAATCGCACGGCAGACTTCCAGAAGCCACAAGGATAAAACCATACAGAGTAGTAAAGCAGAGTGCCCTAGACACCCCCAAACTCCTTCCAAGACTGTTTCCCTGGGAAAGGCCACCCAGTTCTAAACAACTGGCTCAGCAAACACCCCGCCGGGGAGCCCTCTGTAAGGGGTCGGCAGCCTGGGCTCCGGCCACTGCTAGCTCAAGTAGCTAGAAACTAGCTGGCACCTGCACAGAAGCCCTTGTACACATATTTTATTTTATAGTTGGATCCTTTCCATGGCACTTGCCAAGGCATAATTACTACGAATGTCAACCTATAGAAGTGTCCTTGGAGGCCCTTCTGCCAGCTGGAGTCTTAACACCACCTTAGGCTTTAGCTGCGAGTCTGCCCACAGAGAATGGAATCCACGCTTCTGAGCAGCGCCCGAGGCAAGGTGCTTATATTTCATAGCAACCCCGTTTTCTCTTCTTCTTTTCTGCTGCATGCAAATAAAAATGTCCCCATTTTTGGCTGCCAGAACAGCTGACTACTGTCATCATCGGGAAAATTAAATGCTTGTCTCAAAGAAGGAACTGCTCTTCAGAAATGCCTGTGCCTCTCAGGACAAAGAAAAAAAACGCTGTTGGCAGTTCATCTTAGCTGCAGGATGAATGTACTGATCACACATGGCTTTTCACAGCCGAGAGCAACTCCAGCTCGGGCGAGCCAGAAAATTCTCAGGGTCTGGAAAGAGGCATCATGACTAATCACTGAACATTCAACTCCAAAGTCACTCTCACCTCCATCAACCGAGGTGACCTTGGGTAAACCACTTGACCTTTCTGTATTCTTTGTTATTCCATTTCCTTCCTCAGCCTGTCCTCGCTCCCTGGAACAGCTGCCTAGATTTCTCCTCCAAGTCTCAAATTCCTACAAAATGCCATTCTGTGAAGCCTTCCCTGATTTGCCTGAAGCGAAATCAGCTTCTTTCTCACTCACACATCCCCATTCTAGACTGCTCCTACCTCATTAGATCCTTTCTCACATGGCATTATTGTTGCGTATGTATCATTATATTTATTTTAGTTTCTCATGTTATTTTATGGTCATCTTTGGGTGTAGGAGTGCCATCACTCTTATACCTACTAATGTTAATAACATTATTAGTAGTCTTAACAGTGTTTAAAATGTGTCAGCCCTGAATATAATCTCTAATTGTTACAAAAGCCCAGTGAGATATAATTATTCTTACCATTTTTTCTATAGTTGAGGAAAGTAAAACCAGGAGAGATTATACAAATAGTTAGTCATGGCACCAAGAGTCAAAATAAAGTCTATTTTCTTTAAAGCCCATGTTTTTAACCATTACCCTTCTATACTACCTATAAGTCATAATAGATGATATTTACTAAGAGCTTACCAGATGGCAAGCTCTGTACCATGTGCCCTACATATGTTAGCTAATTTGATCCTCACAAAAAACCTGTAATGTAGATACCGTAATTACAATCTCAATTTAAAAAAAAACAAAATTAAGGTTCACAGTGGTTAAATGACTTGCCCAAGGTCACAGAACTATGGAGAATGAATTTGAACGTAGGTCCGTCTCCCCGAGGGCCTGAGCACTTGCCCACTGCTCTATTCCATGACCAGATGGTAGGGTGCCTTTAATTTTTGCAAACACTGTGCAGGTTCTCAAGAATAACCCCTCTGGAAACACAAAACCGGACAGTTGCCCAGTTTTCTGACTCACGCCAATAAACCAAATCCACTGAGCCCTCGGCACTCACCTTAGCACATGTGTTGACCCATTAATGGTTGTGGTTGAACAGGGGACCGTCTGGCCCAGAATGGAAGGTCTTCGGTAGCGCTCATCATCACAGCAGAGGATGATGAGAAAGGCACGTCGAAAAGACTTATTCAAGAAGGCGTAGAGAAACGGGTTCAACCCAGAATTGATATAGCCGAGCCAGAGGAAAGCGGTCCACACCTGCCCAGGGACCGTGTAGTCTATGAACGGATCCACGATATTGGTGACAAAGAACGGGGCCCAGCAGAGGCAGAAGCAGCCCATGATGATGCACAGGGTCTTGGCTGCTTTGGTCTCTGTCCGCATGCGATGTGTGCTGTGCTGGTCTGCCGGCTGCGGCCTGCCCTCCGAGGATGCTCCTGCGCGCTGTAACATCTGGATCTGGTGGGCATGCTCCTTGGCTGTGACGTAGATGCGGTAATAGGCCAGTACCATGAGCAGGAACGGGATGTAGAAGGCCACCACGGAGCAAGTGATGGCGTAGGGCTTGTTGACCATGAAGATACAGTATGTAGAGTTGGAGTTCTGGTGGAACTTTCTTTTTTCTATCTGAGAGGTGGAGGGGACAGGGAGAGAGAAGGGGGAGAAAAAAGTGAAGAGGAAAAAGGAGGAGGAAAAGGAGGAAAATCGTAAGAAAAGAAAAAGGGAAAAAAAAGAAGAGAAACGGAGAAATTGAAGGTAGAAAAAGGGAAGGGAGCATTGAACAAAAGGGAAGAAAAAATAAAAGGAAAAGGAAAGAAAAAAGGTTTATTAGCAGAGCTTCCTTTTTTACATCTAAGCCTACAGCACCTACATAGAACAGTGATGGTAAAAAAGGAGTATGATCAGATCCCAGGGCTCGGAAAGCTTATCCACGAGGGGCTGAAGGTCCCAGGGAAGAATACAAATAACATAGGGACAAAATCAGTCTTCGTTCTGTCTACCTAACCGACGGTGGGGCTCCGCCTGCCCTCACCTCCCTGTCTGCTTAACACAATACACCTGGGAGTAAGCATCCTTGAAGTGTGACTCGGCCTCTTCGTGACTGTTCCGGCTATTCTTATAATCTCAGAATTTCCCAGATAAAGTGAGTATTAGCTTATTAATTTCTATAAAAAATCTTTCAGGATTTTGATTGGAGTTAAGGTAGAATGATTGAGAAAATCTGATAGCTCTACAATGTTGCCTTCATGTTCACAAACATGGTAATCCTTGCCCTTTACTGGAGTCTTTTAAAATTTATTTCAGTAATATTTTATGTTTTTGTGCAAATGTCTTGCAAGTATTTTGTTAGACTTATTCCTGAATACTTGAGATTTCATTCTCTTGCAAATGGTACCATGTTAAAATTCTTAAGCCACACTGACTGTAGAATTTAGTGAATTTTTTTGTATATTGGCTATGTATTTGGCAACTTTATTAAATTAGTTACTAATATTTCCATCTCTAGATTCTTTTGAATTTTCTCCATACTCCTGTGATTTTTCCATAATGACAATTTCATTTCTTCCTTTTCCATATTAATAACATCTTTTCTTGCATTATTGAACTTGACAAGTCTGCTCCAGGATAATTTTGAAAAAGAGCAGTAAGATTAGACATCACGGTTACGTTCCCAGTTTTAAGAGCAGAACTTTCAATATTTTCCTATTATGTATGATACTTGTAAGTTTTTGGTCAATGCTGTTTATTTGAGGAAGTTCTCTTCTGAGTCTTAGTCTGATCAGAATTTTTTAAAATCAGAAATGGATACTGAATTTTGCCAATGCGTATTTGGCAGTAATGAGATTATCACGTGGGTTCTCCCTTCTTCTCTGTCAATACGGTGAGCAACACAGACTGCACTGCACTGTGACACGCTAGCTCCCTCTGGAAGGACTGGAAGGCTTTCCTCCCCACTCCAAACTCTGTGTGCGAACAGCTCTTCGTAACCGGCCTCCTCTAGGAACCGCCCTTGGCTGAAGAGAGTTGTGTGACAAAATGACACTATAATACAGAAGTAATTTGGTATCTTGTCTTACAGTATATTATAAAATTACAGTATATCTTTCTATTGAATTGACATTTTATCATCATGAAATGCCTCATGTTATCTCAAGTAATGTTACTTGCCTTGCATTTATTTTATCACTGATAATAGGACAGCTATACCAGCTTTCTTTCGGCCAGTGTTTGCATATTATATTTTTCTACTATTTTATATTTTCGAACTTTCTGTCATCTTATATTTCATGGGCCTCTCTTACAAGCAGAATATATTATGTATTGATTAGTTGATGAAAATATTGTGACCAGAGACTTGGCGGAACCTAACCCTGTATTTCTGCTAGGAGTAAAGATTCAGTACTTGCTAATTCAGTGTTTGCAGCAACTTTATGGAACCTAATTACCATGAGAATCAACTATACATGTATTCTGAACATGTGGGTTCTGCTAGCTTCCCTCTGGACTGGTGCAACGTGCAAATGATTGGAAAATGTGAAATGCAGTCACAGCATCATGGATCAAAGACTAGACATGTTGACAGTTAGGAGATGCCCCATCCTCTGGTTCCACAAAGTAAACAGAAGATGCCTCTCATTCTCATAAATGGACAAACATTCCCTAGGTTGTTTCCCTTAAAAATTCTACATCGGAAGGCAAAAGTGCTGTGCCCTTATTAGAACTTCTGGTGCACAAAAGCTTGTGCTTCCAAAGGTTTTCTCCATGAAGGAGTAAGTGTAACACAAACAGTAAGAGCTTAGTCTCTGGGCTTAGATGTGGCCACCACCCCTCCTGCCCCCTGCGACCTTAGCTGATCTTCGCTGATCCTCATTTCCTGAGGGCAATAATAAGATCTACTTCACAGTCTTGTCGGGAGGCCTGAGTGAGGTTCATAAGAGCAGTGATTCAATTCACATGGGACTCAGCACACAGTAAGTGCTCAACATTTGTTGGTTGCTACTTCCTGGTTGCTGGAAACTTAAATATAATTTCCCCCAAGAAGGATACAACTGAAAGTTTGAAAGAAGAAGGATAGGATTCAAGAAAAGATCCATACAGTCCCTTGTATGGGTCCCCTTTTACTTCTCCACTCCTGTGTCCCCAGCATTGCTCTCAGAAGCCCTGGGAACTCTCGTTCTGACATACCACATGCAAATCCTCGCCCAGCCTTGGTTTGGGTATCCTTTCCTGGACAAAGAACAAGGCAAGATTAGGGGCTGGGAATGGGGTGAAGAGAAGAAGAGGCAGTTCCTATTCTAACTGGTTCTGTTGGGCCAGAGCTCGCTCTCAATCTCTGCTCTCCATTCTCCTTCCTGCCACGACACGGTCCTGGGATCCACTTTAACGTGACAACCTGACCGCTTCCTTAGGGAGTTTATCTCCCTGGTGATGAATCCAGTCATCACAAAGTATGTCCGAGCTGGATGACTCTTAATAATCGCCTAGACAGAAGGTGGTAAGCGCCTGACATATGCCATCATGCTATTGTTCTCCTCCACCCTGGGACACACTATTCTCCACAGGGGACCAACGGATCTTCTCATAACAGCCCTGCGGGAAGTGGGTCAATGAGAGGACTGGGCTCAGGGTCCAGCTCTCAACTCCTGGTCCAGGGTTCACTTCATTCTCCAGAAGCTTCTACTCACATGACATGATCTCTGTGGATCACTGAAACCCTCAAAGACTCTCAGCATGAAACAGGAGGAAGACCTCCTGGAGCACTGCAGTTTGGATGCTAAGCTTTGGACACTCGTTCTGCTACTTAGGCATATTCCTGGGCATGTTATGTCACATGCCCTTTCTGAGCCTGACTCTTCTCATCTGGAGGAGATGAGCAAAGGATATCATCAGGATTATAGGTAAAGATTTTTGCACTTTTTTTTCTGGCATACGGTAAAGCATTAAAAAGTGCTAGCTTGCTTTTTGGTTGTTCCTGTTGTGGCTCAGACCACTGTCAGAATCTTTCTTAGGGTACCCACCCAACTTGATACTCTTTGTTTATTTGGAATCCCAAGCCAACAAAGTGAATCAGACAGTTCAAAGTGGGGGTCGGCATGAGGCCTACTCACCAAATCAATTATGCCAATGTTATTCCAGCCTTGCATTATGGGAAGAAAAGAGATAAACATGGGGATGACCCAGCAGCCTCCCAGCATTAACGCGATGCGCAGAGGGGTCATCTTGTTCCTATAGACCAGAGGCTGGCAGCAGATGGCATAGTACCTGGAGAGAAAATGGGGGTGGGTGCCAAGGGAGGGGAGGAATGAGAGGGAGAAGGAGGGAGAATAAGTGATGAGAGAGAAGAGGGGAGAAGGAATGGGAAGAGGAAAGGATATACGAAGAGGAAATATTGGGAGAGCAAAATTGGAGGGGGAAGTAGAGAATAAAAATCAGGAAGGAAGAAAGGAGAAAATAATGAGGAGAAGAGGGAGAGTGGGCAGCAGTGGAAGGGACGGAGAAGGGGTAGAGAAGAGGAAGAAGAACAGAGGAAAGAAAAAAAAGCAATTATACAACAAAATGTTATATGGGCCGATGAGTTTCTGCTAATATAAACATGCACATTAGATCACCTCTGAGAATCATTGCCGGGAGTCAGCCCCACATCCCTCTCCCTCTCCCACTGCCTGAGAAGCTGCGTGCACAGCTGAGGGTCTGCTCTGTCTCAGGCACGGCTCCAACACTACCACTGTGCCTGGGCATTTGGGGGTTTCAGTCCAGCCCTCTGGGCCTCAGTGTCCAGGCATCTGTGGTCCTCTTTGATAACAACTTTTTTTTTTAAATTATTTTATTGTTGTTCAATTACAGTTGTCCGCATTTACCCTCCCCCCACCCCACCCCAGGCAAACCCACCTCCCTCCCTTGCTTCCCCCCTCCCCCTTGGTTTTGCCCACGTGTCCTTCATTGCAGTTCCTGAATACCCTTGTCCCCCTTCTCCCCTTCCCCTTCCCCTCTGGTTACTGCCAGAATGTTCTAAACTTCAATGTCTCTGGTTCTATTTTGT